>JAOTAY010020594.1:0-12160 GCA_025629805.1 Erythroxylum baracoense
AGATGCAACAAAACCTTGAGGTCTCGAGTTCGAGTACCAAAGAGGACAATACTGATTAAGGTTGGATGCCGTGGTATCACCCGTAAACACACGCCGCAGTATAACCTGCAAACACCTACGGGTGGGGTGTGGGGTCCAACATGAATTATGTAGGCAGGATAACCATAGCACAGCTAAATGTTTCTTATTAGGAGCGAGTGGTATAGAACAAGTAAATTACTTGGGTCAGCTGCTATGAGGTAATAATCCATATTCTAATACTTACAATCCTGGGTGAAAAAACCACTAAATTTTTCATGGAGTACTAACAATGCAGTTGGCCAAGTGAGAGCACAAGGACCTCCCTGATTTTAGCAAGACAAACTTGGGTCTTTAGAGAAAAAAATGGACAAGTTAATGGACATATTAGGTTCAAAGTTCTCAAGCTAAGAGGAAGGTCAAAGAAGATGAGAAAAGAGTCAGAAGAGAATGGAGGTAAAATTTAACCAAATTGTGAAGAACCATGCTTTATCCATCCACAACTTGGAGGTACAGGTAGGTCAACTTGCTAATGCATTGTCTTTTAAGAATGCAGGAAGCTTATCAAGCAACACTAAGTCCAATCCAAAGGAGCAACCTAAGATGATCACACTTAGGAGTGGTAAGCAATTGGAGGAGCCAAATGTATAAAAAGATAGTCAACAAAGGAAAATATAGAAGAGAAAGAAGAAGATAAGCTATATGTACCACCACCACCCTATAAGCTTAAGATTTCATATCCACAGAGGGTAAAACAATATTAAGTCGACACTCAATTCTCCAAATTTTTGGAGAAGTAGAAGAAGATTCAATTTAATTTGCATTTAGAAGAGGTATTGGAGTGTATGGCCAAGTATGCAAAATATCTCAAGGACATATTGACACATAAATGCACTTGGGAAGACAATCAGACAATGGCTTTGACGGAGAATTATTGTTCAATCATCATAAGTAAATGCCTTCAAAACTACAAGATCGAGGTAGTTTTACTATTCTATGTGTTATTAGTGATTTTAAATTTTCTATATGCTTATGTGATTTAGGTGTAAGTATTAACTTGATGCCTTTATCTATTTTCAAGAAATTGGGCCTAGGAGATGTCAAGTCAACATCCATGCTTATCTAACTTGTGGATCAATCCATTAAAAAACCATTTGGGTTAGTAGAAGACTTACTAGTAAAAGTGGATAAATTTATAATTCCTATTGATTTTATTATGTTAGATTTTGAATAAGATAGGAATTGTCCATTGATTTTGGGTAGGCTTACCCTTTATGAATATTGGTAGGGCATTAGTTGATGTACATGAACAAAAACTTGAGAATTGGTGATGAGTAGGTTAAATTCAATATGACAAAAGCTTTGACGAACCCAGTGGATGGAAGTTCTTGTATGAAGATTGATGTTGTGGATGATTGTGTGAAGGAGGTTGAGAAAATTATTGAAGTACATAGGGATGAGAGTGTAAGTGAAGAGTAATTGTGTGAGGAGAGTGAGAAAGCGAAGTTAAAAAGAGAGGATGCACCCACTTCACCTTCCACTGTAAAGCCTCCCAGTTTAGAACTAAAACCTTTACCTTTTCACCTGAGATAAACATTTTTAGGCAAAGACCACACCTTACCCATCATCATTTCTAACCAATTGGATGTTGAGTAAGAAGAGAAAGTGATAGAGACCATTAAGAAAAGGATGAGAGCCATGGGGTAGCAAATTTCTAATATTAAGGGGATTAGCCCCAATGTGGTGATGCATAGGATTAACCTTGAAGAATGATGCAATACAGTGAGGGAGAGGAAAAGAAGGTTAAATTCGAACATGCAAGAGGATGTGAAGAGGAAGTGGTGAGCTTTTAGATGCATGTATTATATACCCAATTTTAGATAGTGAGCGCGTGAGTCTGGCGCAATGTGTGCCTAAGAAAGGAGGCATGATAGTGATGGAGAATGAAAAAGATGAACAGATTTTCACTTGGAGAGTGTGCATTGATTATAGGAAGCTCAATTTAGCCACCAAAAAAGACCATTTCCTATTACTTTTCATAGACCAAATGATTGACTGGGTGGTTGGCCATACTTTTTATTGCTTCCTTGATGGATATTCAGGACAAAATCAAGAATTCATATACCCATAAGACTAAAAGAAAACCACTTTCACTTATCCTTACAGGATTTTTTCTCACAAGAGGATATCTTTTGGTCTATGCAATGCACCAGCCATATTTCAAAGATGCATGATGGCCATCTTTACGGATATGAATGAGTACTTCATGGAGGTATTTATAGATGAATTCTCTATTTTTTGACTCTTTTGATCATTGTTTGTTTAATTTAGATAGAGTATTATAAATATGCGAGGATTCTCATTAGTCTTAAATTGAGAGAAGTGTCATTTCATGGTCCATTGTAAAAAATTTGCAATAGGAACTCCTTGGGTAGGTTATCATATGAGCATTTCCTTTACACGTCCTTATATCTCTCCCATGCTTCATAGATTGATTCCCCATCACCTTGTTGGAAATTACTGATTTCCTTTATAACACTTGTCCAACAAAGCACGCACAAGTTGATCTCAAGTTGTGATGCTAGCTGGGCTCAGTGAATGGTACCAAGCCTTCACTCTATCTCTAAGAGTAAAAGGAAACAGCATGATTCTAACTGCATCCTCCAACATCTGATGATACTGGAAATTGTCACAGATTTTTACGAAATTAACTATATATGCATTCGAATCCTCATTAGTCAATCTGTAGAATTGCACATTCTGTTGAAGCATATTGAGAAGTGCACGTTTAATCTCGAACGAGCCTGCTTACACAGGTGGCCTGGCCACTCCTTGGTTTACCTCATTGAACCCCAGCCTCACAAAGTCCATCAGGTTCCTCTATTGTCGTCCTTAGTTCGCTCCATGGTCTATATTTTCTTGAAACTCCTTGGCTATTGTTGATTTTCCGATCTCTTCTTCTTTTTCTCACCAAGTTTTCCTAAGGGTTCATTCTATTCAAGTGATATCCAAATCTAAAGTTTCTGCTGCACGACTTGAACCTCTCGTGACTCTTGTATTCATGTAAGAGCACGATTTCTAAAATAAAAAAAATTAAAAACTAATCTAAACACCTTAAACTATAGAACTAAACTATCGCCTCCAACAACAGTGCCAAAAACTTGATCGATGGGTTACGTATGCTAAGTTTTAATATTTATATCCTTGATAATACCACAAGCGCATGGGTTATTCGTGTAGTACCTAAAGTATCGATCCCACAAAGAAGAGTAATCTAATCCTAAAATCTAAGGTTTGACTCAAATTTGCAATAAATCAAAATAACAAACTAATGCAGAAAATTAATCAATCAATCGCAAGAATTAAATTCAGAAATTATAGACAAGACAACAATTTTGTATAACCTAATCAAGAATCAACCTAGGAACTATCAATTGAGAGAAAGGGGGTTTTCAACTCACTTTAATGAAAATCTAATTGATTATGAAATTATCAAATTACCAGGTCTAGACAGTCCTAGGTAGATTACTCTCTCTTGAGTTATAATCTTTAACCCTAATTTATGATCCCTAATTTAAATTATGGAATTGTCATATCTCAATATCCAAGTAACACAAAACCTAAATTAGTTCTGAATTTGTCTAATAACCTACTGAAAACCTATGCTCGATCACTCATTACATGATTTTACCAGTTTGATTCAATTTTTATCTAGCAAACTACCTAACTCTCGTTAGCCCAATTTGATGATATTTACCTGATTCACCGTCTTAGTTTATTACCAAATTATTAAGAATAGAACTTGAATCACGAATAACTCAATAAAAATAAAATAAATCAAACTTCATTAATATCAGAGATAAAATATTCCAAAGGTGAGTTTGGACAATATCAACATTAAACAACACCTATTTTCAAGACTATCCCAATTTTATACATCAATAAAATTGAAATAAAATTGGAAAATACTATTGGAATGGATTAGTTGAGGTAGCAATGGCGGGAAATCACTTGTTTTAGGAAGTACTTCGTGTGAAGCTTCTTGTCTGTGTCTCTCTTCCTTCGTCTCCTTCCTTAGATCTCATGATAAGCTTGCTAGGGTTTCAGAATTGGCTGCTGCAAAAAAGCTCTTCTTCTATTCTTTAATGTTCTATTTATACCTTAGAAGCCCTAGGGTTGATTCGGGGTCGAAACAGTATGAAAAGTCCCTCAAAACTTGACGTTTTTAGCTATTTTTGTGTCTGCCCGATGCAGGCCAAGATTGTGGCAGGCACCTAACCCTCTCTGTCACTATCATAACCAAGGTGTCACGATCATGGTCTAGTTTTGGCCTCTCTGTCATGATCGTGACCAAAGTGTCACGATCATGGCCTGGCTCCTGGTTGCTCACATTTTTCTGTCACAATCGTGTCGTGGGTTGTGGTTTTAGCCCGAAACTCTTCGAAATTTTTCTGTTATTCTCCGTTTATCCTAAAATACTAATAAACACATCAAGATACCTTAAAAACATAACATTTAAGCTCAAAGACTCATATTAACCCATAAAAACACTTAAACTAGCATTATTAAAACATAAATACACACTCAACACTCAAATTAACACTAAATACATAACAAATTGAACCCTAAAATATAATGCAAATCACAACTATCAACTTTCTCAATTTATTGCAGGATAACAAATAAAAGCAACAATCATCAAAGAAATTTTCATTCAATTCAATAAAATAGGAGTTTTAACAAAATAGTTCAAAAGCAATCAATAAAACTAAATCAGCCAATCATGGTCTCCATAACATCATCAACATTTAAATAAACCATTTTATAAAGAATAGAAGAAGTAAAATTGACAGAAAATTGAAAAAAGAAACTCCTTCTCTTCTTTGCCAAAATCTGGAAATTTTGGTGTTGATGTGCTATTTTTCCCAATCTTGATGATAATCCCTGAATTCAATCATTCCTCAAGGCTAGAAACTTGTGTTCTTCACTCAAGGATGATGTTTCTACATAAGGGTTTCATCCTCTTTTGATGACGAAGGCTTAATTATCCTTTAATAGTCCCCTTAAGCCCTGCATTATGACTTAGATTATAATTCCCACGATTGTGGGAATTTTCAACATATAGACTTCTCTTTTCTTTTCCTCTTTGATCTCTAGCTCAATCTCCAAGTTGCCTCATCTTCCTTCATATATAAATTACCTTAAATTAACATTAAACATAAAAAATGGACATCAAACTAAATGAAAACATACAAAATGAATCCTAAACTTATAACAAAAATCAACAATTATGCAAGAAAACACATGCCAATTACTTAGAAAAAATAGACTAATACACAACTATCAGTCTCACAAATCAGAACAGAAATGCAATGAAGCTAAAACCAGAAATTGTGCAAATTCATAGTTAGTTGCTACTGAAAAGAAACTAGTCAGAGAGAGGAGCAGTTGGTTGCTTCGAAGGAAGAAACCAACCAGACATCTGATGTAGAAACGATCTTTATGAATAACAAAAACTTAAGGGAAGGAAATTTCAATAAAGATCCTCCATCATGAATTAGACGAAGTCATCCTATTAATAATGTGATTGGTGAAGTTAGTGATAGAAGGAAAATAAGAGAAAGGAAAAGGATAAGTTATCGAGAACTTGCAGGGCTTATATGTTATACTTCTTCTTTCGAACCAAAGAATATGAAAGAAGTATTGCAAGATGAATTTTGGACAGAAACAACGTAAGATGTTTAGGAATTGGTGCCAAAGCCATTAGATGTAAACATGATTGGAGCAAAACAATTGTTTTGCAACAAAACCAATGACAAAGGTAATGTGACAAGAAATAAGGATAGGTTAGTTACAAAAGGATATTCTCAAATTGAAGGCATTGTTTTTTATGATACATTTGTTCTAGTAGCAAGTCAATTAGACTTCTTTTTGCTATTACATGTGTGAAAAGATTCAAACTTTACCCAATGGATGTGAAGAGCATGTTCTTGAATGGATTTCTATGAGAAGTATATGTTGAACTGTCAAAGCGATTCATTGATTTGGTGCATGTTGATAATGTATTCAAGCTTTAAAAGGCTCTTTACGGTCTCAAGCAAGCACCAAGGAGAGACTGACCCAATCAAGGATAAAAACGAGGTAGTGTAGATAAGACCTTATTTCTTAAAAAATTCAAATCTGATTTGATGATTAAATAAATATATATTGATGATATTGTGTTTCGCTCCATTCATCCAAAAATGGTGTAAAAATTTATAAAGATGATGATAAATGAGTTTGAGATGAGTATGGTGGGAAAATTGAATTTCTTCTTAGGGTTACAAATTAAGCAAGTGAAAGATGGTATCTTCGTGTCACAAACCAAATATGCAAAGAATTTGGTGAAGAAATTTGGCCTTGAGAATGCATGTCATGTAAGAACACCAATGAGCATGTCAACAAAGTTGAATAAAGATGATCATGGCAAAGATGTTGATGTGAGTTTATATAGAAGCATTATTAAATGTTTGCGTAATGTAACGATGAGTCGAACTAATATTTGTTATATCATGGGAGTATCTGCATGCTATCCATTCCTAAAGAGTCTCACTTGACTACAATAAAGCAGATCATTATGTTTGTAAATGGTACTTCTGAATTTGGACTATAGTACTCATATGATGCTTCTTCTTATCTAACTGGTTATAGTGATACAAATTAGGCCAAAAATTTAGACAACAAAAAAAGCACATAAGGGGGTTGTTTCTTTCTTGACAATAATATGATTTCATGGTATAGTAAGAAACAAAACTCCATCCTATTGTCGACAACAGAAGTGAAATATATTGCAACCTATAGTTGTTGTTCTCAACTTTTATAGATGAAGTGAATGTTGGAAGACTGTGGAGTTGCTCAAGAGCCAAACATATTGACTTGAAGTATCATTTCATTAGGGAACTTGCAGAGACTAAAGTTACAGTTTTTTCATATGAAACAACTTAGAAACAACTGGCTACTATTTTTACAAAACCGCTTGATTCCATCAGGTTTGAATCTCCTCGAGGGGCTCTGGGATTATATGCTTTATATTTTTAAAGTATATTGATGTAATTATTTTTTAAAAATAAAAAGGAGTTAAATCTCCAATTTTTCTTACTTTTTTAATTACAGTCACATATCCCTTCCCCCTTTTTTGTTTATTAAATTTTACCTTCATTTTTAAAAACCTTGTCTCTCTCACTACCACAACTTCTCTCTTGGCTCTCTCTCGCTCTTCACGCCATACCTTACCATCATCTCCATCGAAAATTTCTTTATTCAACACACAAATGGGAAAGTCCAAATGTTTGACTTCATCTTATCTTTTGGAGAGGTCTTCCGAAACTTCTCCGTTAGGAGGCTAATTCGTGCCACCGCCTATCATAGGACCACTTTACTGCTCCAGCGACCTGTGGCAGCGCCCATATTAGGTAACACGTACCGTTACTACTGATTCATCCTCAGTGGAGCTTATTGACATTCCTGATCCTTCATCCTTTCGGGTATTATTTATTGATGTTTATGTACATTAGGTACTATCTCACCTGATTGAGGAATCGTCTGCTAAGAAACCTTCCTCTACCTGTGAGGATGCCATTGTCGGGCTCCTATTCTAATACATTTAGTTGTCTCAAAACCAAAGCACCCTAATATGTTCTTAATTGATTGTATATTTATTCAATAACACTTAGTGATTAATGATACGAAATGTTTAAGATACTCACTTTAGTTCATATATGGTTTTACACACAGATCGGAAGCGAAAAAGCTAAAGCGAGTCAAAAGCACTATATTTGAGCTATTTTCTAAAGATTCATACTCACTTGCCTTCATGGAGCAAAAATAAGAAAATTAAAACCAAAAGAAGACAAGAAAAGATTAAGATGAAGAGGGATAAAGAGATGGCTCACGACCATAAATAGGTTGCATAGGCTTGAGACATCTCGCATACCCATACAAGGTGTCTCACAACTATGAGGCACTACTCACAGCTGTAAAAGATTAGTCACACGCGCGACTGCTCTGCCACCTCACCCTAAAACCTTAAATTTTCATATAAAGGCAACATTTTGGTGACAAAAAAGAGATGTTTTCGTTTGGGAAATTTTTGAAAATTCGACAGAGGAGTTTGCGAAGGTGAAAAAGGGGCAAAGCTTTATAACATTGGAGACCCATGGAGAAGATTGAGAGATAAACTTCCCGACATCAGTTCAAAGGTGACATTGACGCCAAAGAACCATATTAAATGGATCTCTCACTTTTTCTTTCTCTCTTAGGGATTGATTATGTTGTCCTATAATAAATGATTTGGGTATTCATGTATAGATAATTGTGTTTCTCATTATCATTTGATTGTTTTTTTATGAACCCATTGCTAGAATTTCAATATAATCTACAATTGTTATGTTGAAATTTGTTTGTGGCAACTAACAATTTCGAATAATTAGGGATAACATAAATTAGGTTAAATGACTCGAGTGTATGTGGTTTTTGCTTAGATTGGTCTATTTTCCTAATCATAATGCAACTCCAATTAAATCTAAAGATTGTATCCTAGGTTGTTTGATAGCTAGGTTTAATTAATGAGCATTTCTTAATTAAACACGGCCTAAGGGAAAATTGGAGTTAACAGAGCTTATTATCAACCTACAACCAATAATTGCTATAAGAGGTAAAAGAACAAAAATTCAATGAAATATTTTTAATTGGATGTAGGCTAAGATTGAACCAAACAACCGAGTCCCTAATGAATTCATCACTTTTCATTATTTTTGCATTTTTTAATTTTCTTTTATTAATCTAGTTTTGTTTTATTTTCTTATTAGAAAATCAATCGAAAGCCCCTTAGAACTAATCATAGATTGATTTCATTTCAAAAGCTTTACACAAATTCTTTATAGGATCGACGTAGACTTACCACTACTATAGTTGTAGATTTAGTTTATTTTGTGTATTGTTACAACTTGCTACATCATACTCTTTACTTCTCGATGCCTTATGAAACATATTACTTAGAAATTAATTTGACCGTCTAGTTTATAAAGTCCTGCTTAGATTTCAACGGAGCAAGCTCTGTCCTATAAATTCTACTCTTCGATAGTACATCAGAAATGGGACTCTCTTCCCACTACCAGGTTTGTTCTTGATCACTACGTCAATTTAGTTGAATACTAACGATTTAATTTGGATACCTTGTTGATTGAATGAAACTTATTTACTTGTGCATTATTGCCTAAGCATTTTGATGCTGAACTAGTTTGGGAATTCCATTTCAATTTGGATAAAAATGTGCTGGCTGTGTCTACTATGTGTTTTCATCTAGTTTATGTGAGGGGAAAATTGGTTAGAACTTATTCGTTATATGAAGATGATTTTGTTGTGACTGATGACATATTGGCTAGTGTTTTAATAGGGGAAAATTTGTCTGAGTAGTCGTCTACTACTACACTTCATGCTTCCAACTTCTCCCAAAAGTATTTTGTCATTTATAAGCTTCAATTGGCCAACTGGTTACCAAGTACCCACACTGTTATTATATATCCTGCTTAACCAAAACTTGTTTATGCAATCAGCACAAGGGTTAAATGTAATTTAGAGTGGCTTATTATTGAGGCCATAATTGCAGCTGTTAGCAAACAACAGTTGTTGTTATGTTTGCTTTACTTAATTACACTATTTATGTATGTACATGGTGTTCCTCAAACTGAATCTATTGTACTTAAACCCATGTATCTTCTGCATATCTCTCCTTGCATTTTAAATGTCAACAAGAAAGCTTAGGTAATCAACTTGCCCTAATCCTCTTCTAGACATCTTCACTGTCTACTACATCCAATCTTAATAGCAATGCCGCTTTCTTTGTTAAAATTGATCGGACTGAGGGAGTCTTTCAAACGAGTTTGGATGCTCTTTGCCAATTTAAGCAGCGACTTCTTTGATCGACTTCTTGTGACCTTCAGCCTTGCTTTTGGCTTTTTTTGTCCTGAAGAGGAGATTGGATTGTTTATTTTTCAGCCTAATATTTTTTTCCTTTTTTGCTTTGTTGCTGACTGTCGCTTGAGAACTTGACAATTATTATTAACTTTGATGCTATTTGGAACTGATTATTATGACTGTACAATTCAAGAGGAGCATCCAATTATCATATTTAGGGGGACTTCTTTGATATGATAAATAATTCCAAAAAGGAGGAGATGGTTAATATATTTGTTAAGATATCTAATTTATTAAATATTGAAGGAATAGTATTTGAAAAAGAATTCTAAAGAAGATAGGATTTATTAGATATACACGTGAATAATTGGGCAAATTTATTAGACATTTTTAGTCAAATCTTTGGCAGTTGCATTTCTCTATATGTGGGAATATGTTTGGACTGTTGCTTCATCATTTTGTTTGGAAAAATGTGCAATTAATTCATCAATATTTGCAGCTATATTTTGGCATGTTTCGATGATGAAACATATGTTTGTTTGATCATTTTTGTGGCTGTTGAGTGTGAATTTCTGCTGTGATTAATTCGAAGGTTCACAGTAAAATTCTTGTTAGATGACTTCCCATGATTTTGGTTTATTGAAGCTGCACATATAGGGGAGTGTCTTTTGACTCAAGTGTTTCTTTGTTTATGCTATTATTGTTTTAATCACTTGAGTTTTATTTTCGTATTCATTATCTTTCATTGTTACAAAAATCCTCAGTTGAGGTTAGCATAAGGTAGTCATGCTATTAGGGCGAAATACCTTCACGGGGTGTGAGTAAGAGTAGGTAGTGGCAAGGGGTGTGTGATGTCAGCTTAGTAAAACCTTACATAAAACTATTATACTTTTTTACACTACAAGAAAAGCATAAATTAACAACAGAAACTTACCAACGGAACAAATACTGTAGCTAATTAGAGACAGAAATCAATATCCGTCAGTAAAACTATCGTGAAAATTTTCATTTTGCAATGGACAAAATTTTCATCAATAAAGGTGGAGGGAAAACATCCCGGTAAATTTTCTAACAGAATATAGCAATGAAAATGTTATACCCATCAGTAAATTAGGCGGGAATGCTTCTCGCGATAAACTAGCATCAGAATTTACCGACATATGAGAATTTCGACAGATATATTTTTTGTCAGTGAATTTCTGACGGTATAAACGTGCCATCAATAAATTTATGCAGAAATGCTTGATTCAATAATCAACATTGGATGGTAATGTATTCCGTGGGTGATATTTCGACGATCTGGTCACTCTGTCGTTAACTTCAGATTAGTCATTTTAAAAAATCAAACACGACTTTCTTTAGTTTAATACCGAACTTTTGTTTAGGGTTAAACTCACCCCAAACCTTCCCCCTCGTTTTCTCCTCTGTTCTTTCTCTATTTTTCTCCTCTCCTCGTCGTTGCACGTCTATAGCTTCTCTTCTTCTTACTGCCAGTCGTCCTTTTCTCATCGCCGTTGCTCATCGTCGTCAGTTACCCTTGTCATCTTCTTCCTTCATGTGCTTCAGTGACTTCTTCTGCGTGTCGGTTAAGGTAAGTCAATTTTGTTATTTACTGGGTTTTTGGGTACTTGGTTTAATTTGGGTATTTGTTTGTGGTTTGAACCTCCTAATTGAACTTGCTGCATTTTTAACATAAATGTCCTGCATTTTTAGGTTGTTGCATTTTTAGGTTGCTGCATTTTTAATGTATATTCGATATTTTGTGTGTAAAGGAATTTAAGGAGACATTAGGCATCTAATTTTAATTCTATGTCATCCAAATAGGTTACTCTCTTTAATGAGTAAGAATTGTTGATTATGTACTACTATTATAGAATTGTAACGATATTGAATTGAAGTTGTGGAATTTGTGTTGATTGTGATATATTATGCCAAATATTATGGTTTACTTGATTATTGGGAGTGTTGAAGAGATGTAGTTAATGAATGAATTAATATGGTGAAGTTAATAAAGTATATGATGAAGTTGGCATATTTGATTGTTTATGTTGAAAGAATGACTATAAGTATCAAAATAAAGGCTAAGAGGAGTATTCTTTGTCTTCTTTGATATCACCCCCTCTAGATGACATTATGAGGTTCATCAATTAGGAAAATAAAGAATGGTATAACAATTGGAGTAAGAATA
>JAOTAY010020595.1:0-12153 GCA_025629805.1 Erythroxylum baracoense
ATTAATAAATAGGAATAAGCCAACACATCACATGTGTATGACACTTGTCATATTACTTCTAACACTAGTCAAACATTACATCATTTATGCATAAGATAACCACCTTAACAACAAGTGTCATGCATCTCATGCATGTGGAAACATCTCATCTTACATGTACATGCATAAAATTTACAAAAACAATTTTTATAAAAATTAATATATAATTTACATGCATGCATGTTCACCATATTTCCAGAATTTCCATAGCTTCATACATGCATAAGGCTGAAACTAAATTCGTAATAAAATAGAAAATGACATGAAATTGCATTTTATTTTTACAAAAACATAATATAACACCTTATAAACATTTCTGTGAAAGAAAAAAATAAAAAAATATCTAGAATTATTACCAAATTTTCAAAAACAGTATATTTATTCAGTTTTCTAGAAATTCCCAGAAAGCAACATATGAACAGTCTAGATATTAATTAGAAATAAAATAAAAAATGACATTTAATTGCGATTTCCTTTGACAGAAACATAATATAACATCTTATAAACATTTTGCAAAAGAAAATCAGAAAAAAATTTCTACATTTTACACGAATTATTCTAAAACAACATTTATGTCAGTCACAACCCAGCAAACACTTTGTACATATTCAATACACCGTCTATCACATGCATAAACTTGCTCTAATACCACTACTGGGTTAGCTATGGTTGCATGCATCAAATACATGTGGATGCAGCAGAAATTTTAGAATGAAGATTCGAACACCATGACAACCTGAAAATCACAAGATCATACATGCATGCAAGGACATGTAAAGAACATGAAATATAAAAGCATCCTCCTTTCTTATTTCTTCTCCTTATTTGGGTTACTGCAAACGCTAACCCTTCCTTGATCACCCAAGAACAAGCAAAAAAGGGAGATGAAACAATATGTAAGGGTTTTAGAACACCAAACTTGATGAATTCAAGTAGAAGTTCAAATGGGAGATAGATCAAGGTTATCTTGCATACATGTTGATTTATATATCAATTGCATAAATTGCATGAAGATAACTCAAGAACTATTCTCACTCTCTCTAAAACACCCTAGAACCCTTTCTCTATCACTTAAGTATGTAAGAAGTGGAATAAGCTCGTGTACATAAGTGAAGAACTCACTTAGATATCATTTTGTGGCCTATGACAAGGCCATGACTGTGGCCTAGCTCTCCTTCAATCAGGATCGTGGCCCTATGAGTCATGATCGTGGCTTGCTTAAAATGGCCATACACACTATGTTTTTCATCCGATCTTTTATGCATGTGATCCTTAGGTTCCTGGTTATTTTAGGCACTTGAATTTACTCTTAATTTAATCAAATCATGAAGGGTTTCATGATGCCAATTTGTCAAAATATAAGTGGATTAACACACGAACTCTGCAATAGTTAATTATGCAACTTATGAACCTTTCCATAGATAATTACTGTGCAATTCGTCCTTTAACCATACTATACCCCACTTGGTTCCGAGTATCAGCTATGTGTCAACTCCCACTAAACTGACTACATCACATCTAGTCTAAGTGATGTTAGTTTTTGTCCTAAGATCTCATTACTCTTATGTGTCATTGAAGATTCTCTTCATGATATATAACTGCTCTGGCCAGAGATGCCTAAGTAATGACCCCGACAAAAGGCCTGGGTATCATCTCCTTCCATCAGGAGTGACGAATCCTTTATTGACTACCTAATTATCTTTGAATACAAATAGTTGTACCCAATCACTACCCTAAGAGTGACCTCATCTTGAGGTAATGAGGAATGATGTCAAAGCACAGGATTTGTATCCAAGATATCCTTGAGTACCTCAAGTCTAAAGGTATTTGCACCATTGCTATGATGAGATTAATCATTGACATTCGATAGATCATACATATGATAATCTCATAGTGGATCATCCGATATACTTACTACTCTTAGTAAGCATTCACATGTTAACTCTAAACAGCTCATGCTTATAGTTTGTGACATCCACTGCTTAATCAAATCAAGGAGTATAACATGTGCTAGTTTGTTTGGATTAATAATGTACTATCTTATTAATCCTATGACTAGGGATTATTTAGATACTAACATAATTACATATGATAGGAATCTCATTATCATAATCTCATCATGATTTCCTTTATGCTATGTTTTGTATCATGGACTTCATTAATTCAATTTAAGATCAATATCAATTCACACATATATAAATGAATACCAAATCAATGAAAAAAATGCCTATTTGCTTTATTAATCAAAATAAAGTTTGTACAAAAGTACTAAAGGTGATTGCCTTTAGAGCACTACTCTAACAATCGTCCACTTGCACTAAAGCCAATCACTTTTGAATCTAATACTATAGGAGAGTAAACAATAATCAAATTTTGTCTGAGGAAGTGGCTTAGTCAAAGGATCAGCGATGTTCTGATCTATGGGCACTCTCTCTATCTTCACATCACCTCTATCAATTATCTCCCTGATCAGGTGATATCTCCTGAGTACATGCTTAGACCTCTGATGAGACCTCGGTTCCTTGGCTTGAGCAATAGCCCCATTGTTATCACAGTACAACAATATTGGGTCTACTATGCTAGGAACCACTTCAAGTGCCATGACAAACTTCTTGATCCAAACAGTTTCTTTTGTCGCTTCCGCAACTGCAATGTTCTCTGACTCAATTGTCGAATCTGCATTCATCTTTTGTTTGGAACTCTTCTAACTGACTGTTCCACCATTCAGTGTGAAAACATAACCTGACTAGGATTTGGAGTCATCCTAGTTAGATTGAAAACTGGTATCTGTATGCCCGCTCACTATAAGATCTCCATTTCCATATATTAAGAATACATCCTTACTCCTTCTCAAGTACTTTAGGATATTCTTAACAGCCACCTAGTGACCCTCACAAGGATCCGATTGGTATCTACTCGTAACACTTAGAGCATACAATATATCGGGTCTTGTACATAACATAGTATACGTGATTGATCCTACTACCGAAGCATACGGGATCATACTCATGCAAGTCCTCTCATCTTGCGTCTTAGGACACAGATTTCGAGAGTTTTATCCCACAAGTTATAGGAAGAAACCCTCTCTTGGACTGCTCCATGCTAAACTTATTTAGCATTTTGTCTATGTATGTTGATTGTGAAAGATCTAGCAATTTCCTTGATCTATCTCTATATATCTTTATTCCCAATATGTAAGTAAGGTCTTTTATGGAAAAATTCCGGGACAACCAAACTTTGACTGATTGCGAACTTGAGACATCATTTCCTATTAGTAATATGTCATCCACATATAACACAAGGAATATGATAGCACTCCCACTAACCTTCTTGTAAATATAAGGTTCATCAGGATTTTGTGAGAAACCAAACCCTTTGATTGTCTCATCAAATCGGATGTTCCAACTCCTAGATGCTTGCTTCAATCTATAAATAGATTTTTGAAGCTTCAATACCTTTCTCTCATCTCTAGATACAAAGCCGTCAGGTTATATCATATATACATCCTAAACTAGGTTTCCATTCAAGAAAGTTGTCTTCAATTCCATCTACCATATTTCATAATCATAATAAGAAGCAATGGCTAAGAGTATTCTAATGGATTTAAGCATAGCTAAGGGGCTAAAGGTCTCTTTATAGTCAACTCCTTGTCTTTAACGATAACCTTTTGCGACTAGCGTCACTGTATAGGTAATCACATTACCTTCCATATCAATTTTCTTCTTGAAAATTCACTTGCACCTTATGGGTTTTAACCCTTTAGGTAGGTTAACCAAAGTCCATACTTAGTTTTCATACATGGAATCCATTTCAAAATTAATGGCTTGAAGCCATTTTTTAGATTCTGAACTCTTCAGAGCCTCTTCATAAGTTGTAGGCTCATTGTCCTCTATGAGCAATACATCATTTTGTTCGCTTACGAGAAATCCATATGTCTCTGGAACTTTACGTATCCTACTTGACCTATGAACATTTTCTGTGTTAGAAGGTTCAATTGTTGTCTTATCTCTATGGACAACAATTTCAATTTTAGACAATTGATTTACGTCTATTTGAGCATCACGAACTTCATCAAGTTCAATTTTGCTCCCACTGTCTTCTCTTAGAAGAAAGAAACTCTTTCTTTAAAAAGACAGCATGCTTTGAGACAAACACCTTATGCTATAAAGCATTATAGAACTGATATCCAATTGTTTCTTTAAGATATCTTATAAATAGACATTTATCAGACTTTGCTTTAAGCTTGTCTGATTAAATCCACTTCACATAAGCCGGACAACCCCAAACTTTCATATGAGAAAGATAGAGCCTTTTGTTAGTCCATATCTCATATGAAGCAATTTCAAATGCCTTTGAAAGCACTCTGTTTGTCACATAAAAACCAATCTCAAGTGCATAACCCCAAAAGGATTTCTGTAGATCTGCTGAGCCCATCATTGAACTTACCATGTCTAACAAGGTTCAGTTTCTCTTTTTAGCCACACCATTATGTTGTGGTGTGTAAGGTGGCGTCCACTAGGATACTATCCCATTATCTTCAAGATAAGATAAAAATTCCTCGTTTAAGTATTTACCACCTTGATCTAATCAAAGTGTCTTAATACTTCTACCGAGTTGTTTCTCTACTTCATATCTAAATTGTTTAAACATTTCAAATGCTTTAGACTTATATCTTATTAGATTCGCATACCCATATTGTGAGTAATCATCGATAAAAGTAATGAAGTACACAAAACCACCTCTGGTATAAATAGACATCAGACTACATAAATTATAATGTATTAAGTCTAATAACCCATTCATTCGTTCACCTTTTCCTTTAAAAGGTAATTTATTCATCTTGCCTAACAAGTAAGATTCACATTTTCCAAATGATTCATATTCAAATGACCCTAGGCTACCATTCTTGTATAGCTTAATCATGCATTTCTCACTTATATGGCTAAGTCGACAATGCCATAAGTAAGATGATTTTAGGTTATCTAGTTTTTGCCTTTTATTATCATTGATAGTTAAGATTGGATTGGACATATATATTATGTAAATTCCATTGCATAATGTAGCAGTACCATACAAAATTTCATTCAACTTAATTGAATAGCCATTGCTTGAAAAAGTTAAATGAAATCCTGCTTTATTAAGACATGAAACATAAACAATGTTTTTAGTTACATTGGGTACTTAATAAAAATTTTCCAAAATTAACTCTAGCCCACTAGGAAGATACAAAACATATGTTCCTATAGCTAATGTAGAAACTTTTGCTCCATTTCCCACACGTAGGTCCATCTCTCCTTTCTTTAGTGGTCTACTATCCTTGAGACCCTGCATATCAACACATATGCGTGAGCCATATCCAGTATCTAATACCCAAATGTTATGATCAAAAATAACATTAACCTCAATGACAAATATCTTACCTGAAGTAGATGGTGGGGCACCTAATGCCTTCTTCTGCTTCAGTGACTCCATATAAGCTTTGTAGTTCCTCTTCCAATGTCCTTCCTTGTTGCAATGGAAGCATGTCCCCTTCGGTGTTGTCTCCTTTACTGTCTTCTTGGCTACACCTCCCACTAGCCTCTTAGACTTCTTTTTCTTCTTTCAGTTCTTCTTTTGAGAACTAGAAGCAGAGTCCACTAGCATCACAACCTTACTTTCCTTTTTGACAGTTTTCTCAACTGTTTTGAGCAGATTAATTAGCTCAAGTATCGTCGTGGATATTTAGTTCATCCGATAGTTAAGTATGAACTATGAATAACTATCGGTCAAACCAGTCAGAATTAATTCTATACTTAATTTATGATCTATAATAAAACCCAAACTGCCTAACCTCTTAATATATCCATTCATCTTTAGTGTATACTGCACTAGAGATGATCCCTCAGCCATCTTAGAACAGAAAAGCAACCTCAAGGTCTCGAACCTTTCAGACCGAGCTTGCTCATCAAATAGTTCCCTCAGATGGTAGACTATGGTATGAACATCCATAGCCTCATGCTGTTTTTGCTATTCTGGTGACATAGAGGCCAGAATTATTCAGCTAGCCAACTCACTATGATCTAGTAGCTTCTTGAAGCTTTCTGATCTTCATTAGATGCATTGGCAGCAGGGGGATCAGGAAGTGGTTCATCTAGGATATATCTTAGTTTTTCAGATTTGAGGACAATTCTCAAATTCCGTAGCCAATCTAGGTCCCGTGAGTTTGTTAGAATCTAGTAGGGAGTGTAGGTTTACACTATAAGACATAGTATGATTCGATAACCTAGAAGAATGAAAGAAAGTGCTAGAATGTACACTTAATGCATTTCTATAAGGACTTTAATAACATGCATCATAGGTCCCATTATTCTTATTCAAATCTATAGCCCTCACTACAAATTCGGGAAAACTTATAGTTTTCTTAATGGGTCAATATTCGATATCACTAAGAATGACCTTGGGTTTGCCCAATAAGCCACCTAAGGTCAATCGATAGGTATCATTCATACCAATTGCATTCAATTATGCAATTATCAACTTATGCCACCAACTGTTGACTTAGCAAACTCATTGGGTTATAAACTCTTGATTTATATACATCCCATGTATAAATAACCCAACTTCTCTCTATCCACGTTGACCTTGGATTTGCCTAACAAATTAACACTTCTAGTTAGGACCACCCACTAATCCAGAAATATAATTTCCATGGTTTTAACATATTCGTTTAGAGCGGGATTGGGTTTACCCAACAACCCAACTCTAAAAGAACTATGGTTCTTGCCATATCAATGGAAGATGTAA
The DNA here is from genome assembly GCA_025629805.1 of Erythroxylum baracoense. Classification (NCBI taxonomy): domain Eukaryota; kingdom Viridiplantae; phylum Streptophyta; class Magnoliopsida; order Malpighiales; family Erythroxylaceae; genus Erythroxylum; species Erythroxylum baracoense. The sequence goes on from JAOTAY010020595.1 coordinate 6,823, forward strand.
CTCCTAATATTTTGGTTGAGAGATTTGTCCTTTGGTCTCATCAATACTTGGATGATCTTGATTATGCATATCACATATACATTTAGATTATAGATAACTCAATTAAATTGACCCTATGTCCATAACTACCCTTAAAATGCATCTAATGCATGTATCACATAAAGGAGGTTTAAATTTAGGTTATGACTTGACTATGCCTCTAAAATTCGTGATTCGATTCAACTCTTGAACCTAATGGGGTACTAGTGTCAGTCTTAGCTAATCCAAATTATGAATGTGATTCGATTAAGAACCCTAAAACTTAATTATTTTGATGTCCAAATTAAACACTTTAATCATAGTTTATGTGTCTTTATCTAGTCACACTAGAAATGCTATGCTCTTCTTAGATTAATTCTAAATTAATCCTTAGGGTTTCAAAAATTCTTGTACACCAATTAGTCCTCTATAATATCCCTAGGTCGTCTCAAATTTATCTAAACAATTTCAACACTAGCCGAAATTATCTTGACGGCAAAAATTGTCAAGATAAATAAACTAACCTACTAGACACTAAAGAGACCGATTCGATGCTCATAAAATTTCTAGAACCCTAATTTCAAGCACATGCATTAAGCATGTTATTCTCATCAAAATAATACATTTCTTATCATATAAGAACCTTATTTAGGTCTCACAACCGAAATACATACATTTTAAGTCATCAAGTAAGTCAACTCCAATCTTTCAAAAAGTTGACCAATGTTGACTTTGATATTATTTATTAATTGAATCAAATTCAATTAATTCTAAAAAAATTCCGTAGTCTTATAAGCATTCTAAATGTGTCTAATAATAAATTCCAGAAACTAATTCCGAGGATTTATTTATTAAAAATTGGAATAAGCCAACACATCGTATGTGCATGACACTTCTCACATTACTTCTAACACTAGACAAATATTGCATCATGCATGCATAAGATTACCTCTTTAGCTATAAGTGTCATGCATCTCATAAAGGTGGGAACATCTCATCTTGCATATCCATGCATAAAATTTATAAGAACAATTTTTGAAAACATTAATATGAATTTTTCATGCATGTATGTTCATCACATTTCCAGAATTTCCAGAACTTCATACATGCATCAAGCTGAAATTAAAATCGTAGTAAAATAGCAAATGACAATCAATTGCATTTTTCTTCCATAGAAACATAATATAACATCTTATAAACATTTTTGTGAAAGAAAAAGAGAAAAAATTTTCTAGAATTAATAAGAATTTTCAAAGTTAGCACATGCAATCAATTTTCCAGAAAATCCCAGGAATTAACATATGAACAGTCTAGATATAAATTCGAAATAAAATAGCAAATGACATTTAATTACAATATCCTTATACAGAAACATAATATAACATCTTATAAACATTTCTGAGAAAGAAAAATAGAAAAAAATTTCTTATAATTTACACGAATTTTTCCAAAACAGAATGCAAGCCAGTCACAACCCAACAAACACTTTGCACATGTTCAATACATCATCTATTACATGCACAAACAACCTCTGATACCACTGTTGGGTTAGCCATGGTTGCATGCATAACACGCATACAGATTCAGCGGAAGTTTCTGAATGAAGATTCTGACACCATGACAACTCGGAAACCACAGAACCATATATGTATGCAAGGATATGTAAAGAACATGAAATAACAAAACCATTTACCTTGTGTATGTCCTTCTTTCTTTTTTCTTCTCCTTCTTTGGGTTGTTGCAAACACCTAACCCTTACTTGATCACCCAAGAGCATGCAAAGAAGGAAGATGAAACAATGTGTAAGGGTTTTGGAACACCAAACTTGATGAATTCAAGAAGATATTCAATATGATGGATGATAGATCAAGGTTATCTTGCATACATGTTGATTTATACATCATTTGCATAAATTGCATGAAGATAACTCAAGAAATCTTCTCACTCTCTCTAGAACACTTCTAGAACCCTTTCTATATCACTTAAGTGTGTAAAAAGTGAAATTTGTTCATATACAAAAGTGAAGAACTCGCTTATATCATTTCGAGGCCTCTGTCATGATCGTGGCATGTCTCGTCTTAGGCCACGATCGTGGCCCTATGATACATGAACGTAGCCTGCTTAAAATAGGCCATACGCACCTGTTTTTCATCCGATCTTTTATGCATGTCACCCTTAGGTTCCTAGCTAGTTTAGGCACTTGAATTAACTATTAATTCAAACACAACATGATGCCAATTTGCTGGAATATAAGTGGATTAACACACAAACTCTTTGATAGATAATTATCTAACTTATAAACCTTTCTATAGATAATTACCGTGCAATTTGTCCTTTCACCATACTATACCCCACTTAGTTTAGAGAATGGGATATGTGTTAACTCCAACTAAACTGACAACGTCACATCTAATCTAAGTGATGTTAGTTCTTATTCTGGGATCTCGTTACTCATATGTGTCATTGAAGACCCTCTTCATGGCAAATGCTCGCTATGGCTAGAGACTCCCAAGTAATGACCATAACAAGAGGCCATGGGTATCATCTCCTTCGTTCAGGAGTGGTGAATCCTTTATTGGCTACCCAATTACCTTTGAACATAAATAGCTATACCCAATCACCACCCTAAGAGCAACCTCATCTTGAGATAATAAGGAATGGTGTCAAAGCACAGGATTTATATCCAAAATATCCTTGAATACCTTAAGTCTAAAGATATTTGCACCATTAATATGATGAGATTAATCATTGACATTCGATAGATCATCCATATGATAATCTCATAGCGGGTCATCCGATGTACTTACTACCCTTATTAAGCATCCACATATTAACTCTAAACATCTCATGCTTATAGTTTATGAGATCCACTACTTGATCAAATCAAGGAGTATAATATGTGCTACTCTTTCTGGATTAATAATGTCCTATCTTATTAATCCTACGACTGGGAATTATTTAGATACTAACATAATTGCACATGATAGGAATCTTATTATTATGATATCATCATGATTTTCTTTATGCTATGTTTTGTATCTTGGACTTCATTAATTCGATTTAAGATCAATGTCAATTCATACATAAATGAATATTAAATCAATGAAAAATGCCTTTTGCTTTGTTATTCACAATAATGTTTGTACAAAAGTGCTAAATGCCTTTAGAACACTACTCTAACATCTCTAACAATTAAAAATCGAAATACCTAGGATTAATTACTCCCCTATTCTTAAAATCACGGAAGTGTGTACATTCATCTTTCAAGTAAATCGAGAAGGGAGATCAATAAGTTGCCGCCAAATCAGTTTTGCTTTCACCGAAAACTTGACTGTGCAATTCATCACCCAGTTTTTAAGCCATTATCTTCTTCGATGCCATTATTATAGAAAATTGTAATAATAAAAGAGAGAAAGTGAAATTTGAGCTTTAAAGAGAGAGAACTAAAAAACATACCTAAATCCTTATTGTTTAGAAAGATTAATGCATGAAAAAATGAAAAGAATGAAAGAATAATGAAAGAATCGAAGAAAATACTAAGAATCTAAAGGGAGATTGAAGAGTTTTAAAGAGTGAGAGGATAGAAATTCGTGGGTAAGAGAGAGAGTATGAAAATTTTAAAATAGGGTGAGAGAAAAAAATGTAAGTTTCCCTCCAGTATGGGATTCCCACCACGTTTGTGGGATTCCTCTCCAGAAACTTTCTGGAGAGATTTGCTATGTTTATGGGAATCACCATAATTCCCACGGATGTGGGAATTGGTAATCCTCACAATTCAAACCTTTGTCCAAGCTTTCATAAATTCCCTATGATCCCAAAACCTACAAACACATCAAGATAATATCATCGACAAGAAATTTGAAAAGAAAACAAATTAAAATTTAAACAAAATCAACATGAAAATTAATCAATCTTCATTTGGAAATATTCAAACCAAAGAACTCAAATAAAAAAAAGACAAAAAAACAACACAAGAGATTAAACATGCTAAGTTAAGGTCATTAGCTTGACCATTCAACATATACTCATGAAAAAGTGGAAGATAAGAGAGAGATAACTTCCCTCGCTCGTGGATATGTCCTCCATAATATGGTTTACAGCGGTGCCCATTAACCTTGAATGTTTCTCCATTATCATTTTCCAGCTCCACAACTCCATGAAGAAACACTTGAAGAATTTTAAAAGGCCCACTCCATCTTGACTTGAGTTTTTCAGGAAATAGTCGAAGTATTGAGTTAAACAAAAGTACTAAATCCCCACTCTTAAATTCCTTCTTCTTGATATGGCCATCATGCCACTTCTTAGCCCTTTTTTTATATAACTTGGCATTTTCATAAGCATCACACCTTAACTCTTCCAACTCGTAGATGTGTAACAACCAATTTTGTCCTACCATCTTCCAATCCATGTTCAATTTCTTGATTGCCCAATATGCTCTATGCTCCAATTCCAATGGTAAATGACATGCCTTGCCATACACATGTCGATATGGTGTTATGCTTATGGGGGTCTTGAAAGCTGTTATGTAAGCCCACAGTGCATCGTTTAGTTTCGTCGTCCAATCTTTTTTTAAACTGTTCACTGTCCTCTCCAAAATCTTTTTTAGCTTTCTATTCACCACCTCCACTTGACCACTAGTTTGGGGATGGTGTGGGGTAGCCACTCTATAATAAGCGTTGTATCTTCTTAAAAGGTTCTCAAACGGTTTGTTGTTAAAGTGACTTCCCCCATAACTTATAATTTCTCTAGGCACCCTAAATATAGTAAAATATTCTTAATGAACTTCTGAACCACCTTGCTACCATTGGTTGGAGTAGCAACCGCTTTGACCCATCTAGAAATATAATCAACTCCAACCAAGATATAGGTATGGCCTTCAAATGGTGGGAATGGTCCCATGAAGTACATACCCTAGACATAAAATATCTCCACCTCCATTATATTTGAAAACAGCATTTCATCTCGTTTTGATATCTTGCTAACTCTTTAACATCTATCGCATTTAGGCATAAAATCTCGAGCATCCTTAAACAAAGTTGTCTAATAGAATCCACACTTTAAAATTCGTGCAACAGACTTGTTAGCTCCATAATGCCCTGCATACGGTGAGCTATGATATTGAGTTAAGATCTCAGGCATTTCATCTTCAGGAACACACCTGCAAATTAATCTATCAACATATATCTTATGAGTGCACTGAAATAAGAAATGCTTCTTTTGTTGATATGATAAATCAGATGGAAGAATACCACCTGAGAGGTAATTTGCAATATCTGCAAACCAGGGAAGGAAAGGGTTATCTACCATCATCAA
>JAOTAY010020596.1:0-12152 GCA_025629805.1 Erythroxylum baracoense
TCTTTCCTTGGATTATAACTAACTAAATTAACTGGGCATTATTACTGCGCATCGCGCAGTAATACTCTGCTAGTATATTATAAATAGTCGTTACCACATGAAAAGTCATTAGTTCAATAGTTAATATCTATCTAAATAAGGACTGTTATATAAACATATGTTAATATTAAGGATTAATTTATAAATGTGGAGACTTATTTATTTTTTTAAAATGTTCCAAGTGGTTGTATACCTTTATATTAAACTCATTACTATTATCATGGATTTAGAAAAATACTTAAAAGAAAATTTAAAGTGGAGGATTAATCCCTTAGTTGTTATACTCATCATAACCTTTATACAAGCAACTAAAAAAAAAAATATTTTGTGATAGAGGATTATGTTAAGACATAAGTGTTTTAAAGGAATTTATATCATAGTAAACTAATGAATGGTTATGGTAAATTCGTAAATGATAATCACAAAGCAATTATTATAATAAATAAATTAGAGAAAGGAAAAAAAGACAAAACTAATTTGTAATATATAAACTCTAACATTAGTTACCCAAATCACCACATTGGTTAACCAAACTTCTTAGAATAAGTTTTTAAAAACTTTTCAAGTCCTTTCAAATATCAAAATACATTCCTTTAAAAAATTAGATTCAAAAATCATTTTAACAGTTCTCCTGAAGTTTGTGTAAAGAACAAAACAAAATTTTCTTGATAATGAAATGATTGTGCATTTTGCATATATACAAATCATGATGTAATGATTAATTCTCTAATTCACTGAAATAGCCGAGATGAGATTACAAGAAGAATTATAATAATTTTCTCAAGTTTTGATATACTCGATTCTTCCTTATTCTTGATTCTTCACTTGAATTGCATATATAATCCATTTTGCTCATTTTATTCATCCTTTGATTATTCAATTAATTTAGTTAACTCTTTGCTCACTTTACGGATTCCACTTAGAAAGTATTCCTCTTTGCTTTTGATAAGACAACTTTATTCTTTAATTCAATGAATTACAATCATTTTCCAGTTTGCTCTATTGTGTCCTAACTTAGAAAATCACAAATTTTACATGAAAATTTAGTTTTAACAAAAATTTTACTTCGTGACCTAAAAAGTCACCAACTTCCAATAGTCGTCATCTACAACATGATGTCCAGTTAACAAACTAATAAACGCTATTACTTTTAATGTAGAATTGCCATGTCAATTGTCTTTTAATAGGCAAATGATTGTTAAATTATTTTGAGAAAATGAAAAAAGAGAAAATAAATGACAAGACATTTAACATTGTCCACTTGTATTTATTAAACAAAGTCTTGAAAGAGATGTTTATTAAAAGATGGCAATATTCATATGAAAATAACTTAAATCACTTTATTCATCAAAATGTTAAGTTGATTACAAAAAAAACATTTCTTATATTACAAATGGGAAATTTTTTTATTAAAATTCATTTTAATGTCAAAACGGGTAAATGTATTTTCAAGTTTAAAAAATCTCTTTAATATTGTGATGTTGAAAAATTACATGTTATTGTCAATGAGTACTCACAAATTGACCCTAACAAGTTGAAATTTAGTAATGCAGATCCTAAGATTTTTCACATATTATAAATAATCATCATCATATAAAAAGTCATTAGTTCTATAGTTAATTTCTCTCTAAATAAGGATTATTATAAGAATATATGTTACCGTTAAGGATTAACTTATAGGGGTTTATTTATTTTTTTAAAATGTTAAAATTGGTTCTATACCTTTATATTAAGCTCAATACTATTTTCATAGATTTAGAAAATACATAAAATAAAAATTAAAGAAGAGGATTAATCCCTTTAGTCGTTGTGCTCTTCGTAGCCTTTATACAAGCAATTAATAAAAATAAAATTTTGTGATAGAAGATTATGTTAAAGAATGAGTGTTTTAAAGGAATTTATATCATAGTAAATTTATCTAAAATATTGATACGAATGAAATTCTAACACTTCAAATTACAATTTTGATTAAATCAAAACGTAAAACTTATTAATTTCCTAATGATGCAACTATAATGAGTCAAACTCAAACCAAACTTTCTTTCCAAACCCTTGAAACAATGTGGGATCAAGAAATCTTACCCTTACTCCAAATTAATGACAAATAACAAAGTTTAGAAGTTTTCGTGGAGCTAGAAAAGAGGACTCTCACCTTCCTTAAATAACTAGGATATTAAAGATGTTGGTTTTTGCCCTATAACTAATTATTTTGGTTGTAGTTTAGTGACAATTATTTAAAGAAATTCTTTATTTTGTACATGTTTAGATGTATATGAAAAAGTCCATGGGATATTTATACATTGCAAATGAAATTATAATTATGAGATTTATAATGCATTTATGTATCTTCTCTAAATATTCCTAGTCATTACTCTATTAAGATTGGACATTAATAGAACATAAAAAGACTAGCACATGTTATATTTTCGTTACGAAGGAAGTAGTCAATCTCATAGGCTAAAGTATGGAGATACTTAATCAAACATTTAGGTACTTGTTAGAGAACAAGTTTATTGAACGTACCCAAGATGAGAAATCCATTTGACACATTACTTGTATGTCTATGAAAATTCTCATTATTATGATTGTATAAGTGATCCTTTAACTTGAAATCTCCAAAGTTATCTTATATAAGGATTTCTATGCTTTGATACTACTTATGACTTATTCTAACAGTTGATAGCTCATTCGGTAGTCATTAAATATAATATGAACTATATAGAGGTAATTGAGTGATCAAAATAGAATTCATCACCTTAAAATAATTAGGGAGAATATTCTGTTGTTCTCGATTAGAATGACATTTTGTAAATAGTTTACAAATGTTATTAATTGAATCAATGGCTAATAGCAGAGAACTAATATAATTGGATTCAAAATAGAGTAGACATTAATTTCATGCTCTATGTCTAATTGGAACATTATATGATGAAATGATTAAATTATATGAAAAATCATGCATAGAAAGGTTAGTCAAAACCACTTTGACATTCCTAAATATTTAAGTTCTCATGATGAGTTGCTAGAAGGCAATCTTGATCTAAGATTATAAATTGTTTCAATGGAGAATTAAAGATAAATTAAAAGTATTTTAAACTTATCTAATTCTAGTTAAGAATTAGAATTAGAATTTATAATCATTGTCAACATATTTGGGAACATAATGAGTCTCACATAAAGAATAGGTTGAAGAAAGCAAAGGTATTTTAATCAAATTGGACTTAATTATAAAGTTTGAGAAATGTTATGATTAAATATGAGATATTTAATGAATAAAGATCAATATGAGATATTGGATCTTATTTGCGCATAATTAGTATTTAATTAGAATTATTTGTAATTCTAATTAAAGTTTAATTGAAATTAAAATTTAATTTCAACTAAATTACTAAAATATCCAAAACTTATTATAAATAGGCTTAAGCTCTAGTGGAGCTAGCACTTCTTGCTCATCCCTCTTTATAAGAGTTCTCTTAACCTGTTCTATAGATACTGTTAGAGGTTGAATATTTATGTGGCTATAGAGTTGAACAGTTCAAGGGATATGAGAAGAAAATGATCAAGCTTTAGAATAATGTACGGATTAAGATTCACGCTTTATTATGATTTATTTGTTAATCATTTTATAAAATTAAAGTGATCTTAGTTTTTAGGAAGTCAAAATATAAAAAAATTTCATAATTATTCTGTTGTAATCAGGATCAGATCCCGTCTTGATTTTTCAACAGTGGCTTTAGAGCAATCTTTAATTTTATGATTTGATTAAATTATTTTATTATTATTAATATTACATTTTGGGATTAAATTGCAATAATTGCAAACGTAAAATCATATTTAGATGAAATCTGAAAATTAACAATATAAAAAGTTCAAATTATTTCTAGAGAATTAGAATTTTAGAAATTTATTAAATTAATATGAATATGTTCATATGATCTAGAAATTTGAATAAACATGGCTTGAGTTGCTGCTGCATATGGTAAGATGGTTTTATGGTTGTGTTTTGGTGACTTTTAGCTGTGGCCAGCCACAGGGAGTGTCAGAGGATTGTCCGACGCTTATTGCAATGGCTGGAGTGTCAGAGGATTGTCCGACGCTTATTGCAATGGCTGCTGCATTTGGAAGTTGGTTTACAGTAGTGTTTAAAATGAACACTTGATTGGTGGTGCCTGATTGCGTCTGGCTTAAACATTTTCCAGCAGCGACGCAAGGCGTGAGAAGAAATGTGGCTGCCAGAGGTTGCAAATTGCGCGACTTATGTGGCATTTCAGTGGCGAGTAGGAGACGCCTGAGAAGTAGACACATGGTTTCAGTGGTGGAAGCTATAAGTGTGACACTATTATAATCTAATTGTCCCGTATCGGTAATAAAAAAGTTAATGTGGGGTTTACAAGCTTACGACTCTCCCACCATTTAAGCTAATTTTTAGAGTTGGTTTTTTCACAAGATCTTTAATAATTAGTATTAGAGCTAACATCACTCTTTCAAGTCCTTGAGCCACGCCCTCAGGTAGTGACGCCAATATTGTATTGCTCATCCGAGGCTAGAAAAAAGTGTAGCGTATAAACAGCTCGTGGGTGATGACGCTGGTATAACAATGTTTTCCCGGGGCTATAAAAAGTCTAGCGCACAGCCAGCTCGCCAGTATCTAGGCTACGAAGCATAGTGAAATGTTACGATCTAATTATTCAACGTCGGTAATAAGAGAAGTTAATGTGAGGTTTATAAGTTTATGGGCTCTCCTAATATTTAAGCTAGCTTTTGGAGTTGATTCTCCGCTAAGACCTATAACAAATACTGACGGAGTTGTCGCTGATGCTGGACATTAGCAACTATTCCTTGGCGACTTGGAGGACTACAGTCCGTCGTGGATGGCTAGAGAAAGGCCACTAGTTGTGGTAGTTGAAGAGGAGACGCGGCTATTAGTGGCGCAATAAGGTGTTTCCAATGTCACAACTTTATGCGACAGCGAGATTAGCAACAGCAGTGCGGAGATCTAGTGGTAAGCTAACGACGATGGCGACTACTAGAGAAGGGCAGCAGATTGTTATTGATTGCTAGTGTTTTTCTTGAAGATGAAGTGTGTTTGGAAACTAGGATAGTGTGTCCTAGGGCTAGAATAATCCTTGTTTGGATAGAAGGACAGGTTTATTTTAGTTTTAGAATAAGGCTGGAAAAGAGTATTCAAAGACTTATTTTAAACATAAATTTTAAAATTGTTTTAAAATCTAAAAATCAGTTTAAAATCAAAATAATTAATTTTCTTATTATGATTAAGATTAATAATTTACTGATTCCTAGTTTAATTTTAGAAAAGTAGTTTCTAAAATTAGAATTAATTAGTTTCAATTAGATTGAAATAATTAATTAGACTCCCTAAAATTAAGAAGTTTTTTCTTAAATAATTAAGAAAGATTTTTCTTAATGGAATTCATTTTTTTTCAATTTGATTGAGATTTAATTTATGGCTTTATTTGTTTACAGAATTATTATTCAATTTATTTAGAAATTGTTTCTTTTATTTATGAATAATAAGTTTCCTGATTTTTTAGAAAAAAATATTTTTCTCAGTTAAATTTTGAAAAATGTTTTTATTTATTAATTAAGAAAAATGTGCTTTCTTTAATATTTTGAAAATTAGTTTCTAACTTATTAAAAAGATTTTATAATTAATTGAGAAATCAAAAAGATTTTCTAATTAATTAAGAAATCAATCTATAAATAAATAATATAAATGACTTTCTTAATTAAATATGAAAGGTGTTTTACTTAATTTTAAAAGGTGTTTCCTTTTAATATTAGAAAATAGTCTTCTAACTAAGGAAAAGTAGTTTCTAATGAGATTACAAATAGTAGTCTCTAATTATATTGGAAATAGTTTTCTAGCTGGATTAGAATCTGTTACTTATATAATTATGAAAAATGAGTTTTTCTAAATTATAATGAGTAAGAAGCTTAATTTATTGAAATTTTGTTTTCAATTAAATTTTCTTAAAGGAGTCAAGATAATTAGAAGTAGTTTCTGATTGGATTGAAAATTGTTTTCAAATCAAAATAAATTTATATTCAGAATAGTAATTTAGTATATTTAAGAATCAATGGATTTTAATCTAATTTAATTTTTCCAAAGAGTTGAAATATTATTTTAGATTATAAGGATCAATAACTTTAATCAAATAAAGCTTGATTTTACGCATATAATTTGATTATGAGCGTATAAGTTGCATATTTTATTTATATTGTTGATATATATATTTTTTGAAAGTTAAAAAAGAAATATTAATTTAGCAAAAGCTATATACAAGCATTACAAGGAAATATATGTCAGCTACAAACAAAAAACTCACAAACCAAAATACAGAGTATTGTCTACATATAACATTATAGTGACCAGTTTAGTTTCAGATCATGACTAACAAGGTGTTGTTGATCATTGGCAATAATGGCCGCTTTAATCTAATTAACTATATGTTTCTCAAGCTAATGTTGGCTCTCTTCAACACCCTTGTATATCTTCTGGTTCCTTTCCCTCCAAATTGAATAGATGACAGTATGAAAAGTAGTTAAGATAGCCATGCCATTTGCTCTACTGTGAGTGACATAATGTGTAAGAAAATTCAAGTTTCCATCCACACAAAGGTATATCTGGGTAATTGTAACATGACTACAATTTTCCTCCAATCCAAGTGGTTTTGGTATAAACACATTCAAAAAATAAATGATTTCTACTCTCATTTAGTAACTTACAGAGTGTGCATATGGGGTCATAAGTACCAAACCATCTGCCCTTGATCTGAAGCCTATTTTTGATCACTAAACAAGTTAATACAACAGCTTTGTGGTTTAAATTTTGTTTCCAAATAACCTCAAACTAAGGAACCACTTCAAGATGATTAACCAGTACCTGGAGACAAATCTATCATTGAAAATACCACTGGAGAGGGGAAGCTAGGCTATGTTATCCATCCTCCTTTTAAGCAAATAATTCGACAACAAGTGAAAACCTCTGAAACTACCAACCCAGTCTCCATTTGAGATGAGCATAGATACTCTAACATTGAGAGGGATTCTACTTCTGAGTCTAGAAAGATCAGGTTCGAGAATAAGAGGGCTATGATTGGTCCAATTATCAAACAAAAACCATATATCCTCTCCATCCCCTAACCTATATTTGATGTGTGGAAAGAACAAACTTCTTAACTTGAGTAAATGCTTGAACGACCATGAGAATTCTCTAAAAATGTCCAGCTTCCATAGATTCTAGTTTCGAAGATAACTTATTAATCCATTTAATCCACATAGCTTTTTTATCATTGTAGAGTCTCCATATCCTTTTACTAAACATTACTTTCTGCAATTGCACAATCGAGATGATCCCAAGCCCTCCTAACCTCTTCAGTATAGTGATATCACTCCATTTCACCTTGGCTTGCTTCCCATTCTCAATTTTTCTAGACCATATGAATGCTTTTAGTATTCTATCTATCTCTTTAGTGACCCTCTTGGGCAAAACCAAGTGAATAGACCAGTGTAGATGCATACTATTCAAAATAAAATTGATGAGAAGCAATCGGCTGGCAAGAGACAGATATTTGTTTTGCCAAGCATTGATCCGAGCTTTAAGCTTATCAATCAAAGGGACGAAATTTGAGAATTTAGGCTTACTAGGAGTGATTAAGATGCCCAGATATTTGAAAGGAAGAGAGGACAACCCAAACCCGACTATGCTTCTAATCTGCGCCTGGTCCTTAACATCTGAGGACAAATACAATCCACTTTTCTCGACACTGACTTTCATGCCAGACCAATCAGAGAAAGTATCTAGCATATTTAACATGATTTTAATAGAGTGGAAATCAGCCTTACATAAGAGAATCTAGTCATCAGCATATATCAAATGAGATAATGAAATATCACCACACTTAAAATAGAAATGAAAATGCTCATTGCATTCCACCAATTTAGGGATGAGTCTACATAAACCTTCCATGGCTAGAATGAATATGTAAGGGGATAGAGGATCCCCTTGCCTAATACCCTTTGCAATGTTAAAAGGGATTGATGGACTACCATTCACCAGAATACTGAGAGAAGTAGACTGGATGCATTGCATAATCCAGTTGTTGAATTTATCTGGCACCCCAATAGCTTCCAAAAGTTTTGTAAGAAAGAACAACATATAGTATCATAAGCCTTGAAAAAATCAATCTTCCTCAAATAATTGTTAATAGTTTTATCAGAGCTATAATCCCCCATTAACTCTTGAAGAGGTAGTATGTGATCGCCTATGCTTCTCCCAGGTAAAAAGGACCCTTGTGTCAATTTATTGATCTCTGATAAAATTACTTTAAGTTTAGCAGTCAGAAGCTTAGTAATGGTTTTGTATACTGTAATGCAGCAAGAAATGGGTCTAAAATTTGAGATAGAAGAAGGTTGCTTCTTCTTGGGTATGAGGCATATAAATGTATAATTAACTTCCCTTAACATCCGACTAGAGGAAAAGAATTCCAATATTGCATCCTTTGGAAAAAACTAACATTGAAATCATCAGGTCCTAGAGCTTTTGAGGGATGAAGACTAAAAAGCATTTCCTTGACATCTTTATAAGAGAAAGGAGTTGTAAGCATGTTCAACTACATTTCATTAGGATTGGAACAAAAAACATCTTTCATATTAAAGCCCTACTGTTGACTACTTGAGGTGCCCATTAACTGTAAAAAATACCCCTATATATATCTGGTCAGCTTATATGGTTCAGTTATCACATTCCTGCTATTATCCCATAGCTCAAAGATAGTATTAACGTTTCTCTTAGCAAGAAGAGAAGCGTGAAAAAAAAATTGTTAGACTCTCCTTCTTTGGTCTAATGTAGCCTTGCTTTTTGCATGGAACATAATTTTGGTATAACAATTCCTCTTGATATTCTTAAAATCTTTGGGTCTTAGTATGCCTTAACTCAGAGTTGACGGTATCCCTATAGCAAGCCTTCTGGACTTCAGCCAATTTCTACTTCATTTAATGAAGATTGTGATTCTTCTCCTTTGCAAACTATTTAAGGGCATGCTTGACTATTTTAAGTTTTTGCATCAACTGGAAAAACTTGAATCCTTGTATCTCTTGCCTCCAAAAACTATTGATTATATCCATGAAACCCTTCCTCTGGCTTAGACAATTGAAGAACCAAAAAGGGGCTACTATTCTTACCTGATCCGTCAACTTCTGAATAAGTATAGAAACATGATCAGAAAAAAATATTGTCCCCAAAATGTTCAGAACCAGAAGGAAATTTACTAAGCCATAAGTGGTTCATCAAGGCTCTATCCAACTTTTTACAAATTAACAAGTGTCCTTGTTAATTATTTGTCCAGGTGTATTTGCTCCTAATACCCTATAGGTCAGTTAGATTCACTTATTGAAATAACTGTGAAAGTTCTCTACCTGTCCCCAATGAGTAGCTAATACCACCTTCAATTTTATTAGAGTTCAGTGAACAATTAAAATCACCCACTACTAGCCACGGATTCTGCATAAATGATTGTATTTGAGCTAAATTTGTCTATAATTTTACTCTTTGGAATGCAAAATTGGAAGCATAAATTATGGTAACTTCAAAAATCAAAGAATATCCCTTTAACTAGCAATGTAAATTTAGGAATTGGTCATTAAGACTGTTACAAGTAACCTCAATCTAGTTAGTATTATGTAGACAAATAATACACCCATTGTAATGTTAAGAATGGGTAGTAATAGTTTTCCATTGCAAACCCAAAAAAGACAAGCTTGCCTGGACATACTTAGCCTTTATTTTAATCTCTAGGAGATCCATCAAAACAGGTTTCTTTTCATAAACCAAATCCCTTACCATGAGCTATTTCAGAGGTTTGTTAAGCCCTTTTGTGTCTCACACTAGAATAGACATTTAGGGGGAAGCCCCTTTAGGCTTAGCTTTCCTGCTGGCTGGTCTTCTCCGAGAAATATTATGAGTTATTTGACTCTTGATGTCTATTTGAATTTCCCCCTAAGAGTCAAGTAGGTTAAGGCACTATTCTATCACTATACTATTCTCCTGCATATCCTCTGTAGATTGAGAAGACTCAACAGAAACTTGAGGATGAATTTTAACCTTTTCCCTAGTTGCATCCTGTGATCCCAACTGATGATTATCTTCCTTCTGCACCATACTAGTATTCACCCTTATGTCAGCTAATGGATAAGATATTACCCGATTCTGAGTACCTTCAAGCATATACTAATACAAGCAAGCATTCCCTGCATATATTACTTCCAAATGATCACTTACCAACTACAAATTTGTAATATTAGCTAATATATCAACAGGTCGATTAATCATTACTTTACCCTCATGATTTTCCATATTTTGGGCAATAGGTGGGGGGATATATCGAACCTGCCCATTATCTCCTCCTGGAATTTCAGTGGATGGATTTGTGTCTATTACCAGCTGACACTCCACCTTATTGGCAATGTCAAAAGTTGAAACCTTAACCCCCAGTAACGCTTCCTGCTAACTAGTATTGAATTTCCTTCCTATAGGAACCCATTGTTTCATCATCTTATAGGGTTTCCATGGTAAGATAACTTGATGTCCGAAGGCTCCTACTCCCATGTAACACCAAGCCTCGTAATAGATAGTGACTCTAATAGTTGAGTATTCCTACTTACCTCAACATAGATTTTAACATATCCTATACACTCCATATTGGAAGTTTGGATATCAATGCTTAAAGGCTTACCCAAGGAGCTAGCGGGAAAACTCAGGCCTTCCACCGTCCAAAACTCCAAAGGCAAATTATGGAAGTAAATCTAGATCGGAAACACTTTAACACACTCATTGTTAAACTCATCCCTAGGCGACCACCTCTGCACAAACAACGGTTGGCCTACAATGTTCCATGGTCCTGTTTCCAAAATCTTAAATAAATTACTATCCACTGCAAATTTAAACAAGATCGTACCGTCTTCCATTAATAAGGTTTTCTCTAATCCTTTATTGCCCCATCGCGCAGAAGGTCAGGAGCCAATGACTTAAAATGCTGGGAGTTTGCTCCAAAAGGAACCTACCAATATCAAAGACCAGGCGTTCACAACTACTTGCAATAGTTCAATACAGGAACAAACTCACCCATCTTTCATTACCTCTTGGAAATGCTTCATCGAGATCTTAGTCTGGTGTAAGCTAAGTTTCTTGTTCCACAGTCCCGCCCTTTCCAAAGGATTCGGAGCACTTGTTAAGGGAGACTTACTACAGGAGCTATCTTCCTTCCCAGATGATGCAGATTTTTGAGAGAGAGGTGGAAAATCCTCTAAGAGCTTGCTAGAAGGGACATCATCGATAAAGGAGTCAAGGATGGCCTTTGAAAGGCCCATATGTAACACCCCACCCTCTCAGGACCTGTACCCGACATCCTGTGTGATATCCGAGTCTGAGCCCCACAAAGGTGGCATGCTAGAGCACTCATCATTCAAAATCGGTAGAAATTTTTTTTTGAAACCACAACATAGTATACAGAAATCAATAACCAAATCGGGCCCACTTTTAATTTATAAACATTTTCAATCATAGCAATACAAACATCAGAATTTCAATAGCCATTTAGGCCCATTACAAATACAAAACATTTCCAATTCCACAAGTTATTACAAATTGTATTTGTAATATAACAAGTTAAAATTATATTTCTTCATACAAATTGTAGATCTATGTCTCTAATTTATTCCAAATCAAGAATCACTCCATTTGGATAACTATAGAACAAGTTATGTCTCTAATTTATTCCAAATCAAGAATCACTCCATTTGGATAACTATAGAACAAGTTATGATTAAAGTACTGAAACATGTTTAAGTTGTGCAGGAAAGTTGGCCGCGGCGAAGCCAAAAGTTGGCAGCGGAGAAGACAGGAGTTGACCACGACGAAGCTAGGAGTTGGCTGTGGCGAACTTTTATAAGTTGGCCGCGGCGAACTCTTCCTCGGCAAGTTGGCCGCGGCGAACTTTCAGAGAAAGCAGTATACATAACTCATTTTCCAGATTTTGCACATCCAACATCTTACCCTAACACATCTTGTACATAGATCACCCTTTCTACTTCAT
>JAOTAY010020597.1:0-12151 GCA_025629805.1 Erythroxylum baracoense
TCAAAATCATTGAATTAGATGTTTTACCTTCAGAAACACATGTTGAAACAAACTTCTATCCATCAAGTGCACCTCAATGAGTTCCTACAATTGCTATGGAAGAAATTAGTCACTCTCAGCAGTGGAGTCAGGAAGCCTTAGTCAAGGAGATTGAAGAAATTCATACTAAGGTTGATGATTTGAGGGACTCAGTTGGTAATCTACATGAGGAAGTAGCTTATCTTCAAGTGTCAATAGAAGAAGACCTCAAGTTGATCAGAACTAACATGCAATGTATGTTTTCTGAAATCATGAAGCATCTGAGATAACCTTTTTTATTAATAACAAATAGGGGTAGAAGAACAGAAGAAAGGGGAGAAAAGTAGAAGGAAGAAGAAAGAAGAAAAGAATAGGGGGAGAAGAGAAAAACAGAAACATAAGCAAAAGTAGAAGAAAGAACAGAAGAGCAAATACAAGAAAAGAAGATAAGATATGTGTATGTTACTTAATGTCTTCTTATTCATTATCTGAATAAAAATAATTCATTCACTTTTATCTTTCTAAAGTATGATTATTTGTTGACATTAAAAAGGGGGAGATTGTTAAGTCAAGAGGACTTTACGATAATTAATTTTGATGACAATCAAATAATAACAATGTTAGAAACAAATGAACTAGTTTGATGATTGTGTTAAGTGTGTAGAAGTGCAAAGCATAGAAGAAGCGCAAAGCACATAAAAAGTAAAGATACAAAAGAAGCAAAACACAGAAGAAGAGAAAAACACAGAAGAAGTGTAGAACACAGAAGAAAGGGAAACATAGAAGAAGCAGAAGATACATAAAATACAGAAGGAAGCAAAACGCAGAAGAAGTGCAGAACACAGAAAAAGGAAAACATAGAAGAAGCAGAAGATACAGAAGAAGTAAAAATACAGACGATATAAAGCTGAAGATACGCTAGTACATTGAATAGTTAGTTAGTTGAAGTTAGTTACAGAACTCAACTAAATAGCGATTATCAAGATTCAAGAAGCGGTTATCAAGATTCAAGAAGCGGTTATCAAGATTCAAGAAGTAGTTGGAGACTTAGACTATAAATACTAGTCGTAGTTGAAGATTAAACAACTTTTTTGGAAAACTTTAGAGCTGACAACTTTTAAGTGTTCAAGTGTTTACTTAGAAAAGAAAAATTCTATAGTGCGATACTAGAGAGCTCACCCTACTGTAACAAAAGCTCGCAATATCTTTCTAGTGAGAGAAAGAAAAGGCTAAGAGCCTAGAGAGGCTAAGATAGCTAAAAGAATACTTGGTGTAAGAGACCTGAAGAGGCTCTAGAAGGGAAGAAAGAATAAATGTAAACTTGTTGAAGTATAGTGAAAACTCAAACGAATTCTGAGGACTAGACATAGCCTACGTTTTGGGGTGAACCAGTATAAAATCGCAGTGTCTATCTTCTATCTTTCAACTTATTTTATTTTGTTTTAAAACAAGTATATAAAAGTTAATTGCGATTTATCTACGTAACAATTTTCGTATAACGTTAGTGATATTCTTTTAACAAGTTAGAGAAGTTCTTATCAAAAACTATTAAAGATTTTGTATTTATGAAAAGAATACACAATTCAAACCCCCTTCTTGTGTATATCATATATTGTACGTAAATTCTATATTAACGTGTGATTTACTTTACACCTTACATGAGATTGAGGAGGAACTCACACCCATGCTTGTTTATTGAACATCCATGAGATAAAACTCACAGATGTGCTGTATTTTGGCATGGTTGTGAGTTAATGCTCACAAGCATGCTACAGTAGTATATATAGCCATGTGTATCCATTCTTTCGTGCTTTATGGCAGCTGTCCACTACTCACATTTTTTCTTCAGCCTCCCTTTCTTTGCTTCACCCATTCACGTCACATTTGTACCTTAGACGCTAAGTATGGAAGACTCATGCCCATACAATACACATGCACAATCGTGATTCATTGCTCACAGCTGTGCATTTTTTTCTAGGTTTAGCCATGAGCAACATATTCTTCTTCTTTGTGTTTTCATTTTCTTGTCTTGTTTTTGTCTTTGTTTTCTCTAATCTTCCTCATTCTTGTTTCGTAAAGACAAATGGATATGAATCTTCATGAAATGGCTCAAATATGGTGCTTTTGATTAACTTTAAATTCTTTGCTTCTGAATTGTGCCTAAAATCACATATGAGTCAAAGTGAGCATCTTAAGCAATTTCATGTCATCAATCGCTAAATGTTACGGAGTAATTATACAATTAATTAGGCACATGTCAGTATGTCATCAATAAAATGGACAGATTCACTATTTAGAGATCTCCTTTCTAGCATAAAATAAACGAGTTCACTTTTAGGAACCTTCTTCCTAGTAGGGACTAACTAAAGGCGGTGCTAAATTAACAACAAAAATTGAAAAAACAAACCAATAAAACATGTATGCATGAATAAGCAAGAACAACAAAAATTAATTTAATAGTAAACACTAATCACCTTCCTTGGCAATAATGTCAAAAACTTGTTGTGCCAAAATAAGTTCTAAAAATATCTTGGCTATCTGACTCGTAAGTATATGAGGTAGTTGTAGTTGATTACCTAGGTTCATCTCGCAAGGAGTTGAAATTGATTCACTTAAATTAATATTGAACAAAAATAAAAACAGATGCAATCCTAAACATTCTATCCTGATTTGTTGAGTGAAGGCTTTAAAGAAAATCACAAAATTAAATTGAAAAGTAAACTAATTTAACTTGAAACAAAAACAAATAGATTAATCAAAGTGGGAAACTCTTGAGAATTAATTTCACTAATTTAATCTTCTATGCATGATCAAGGGGAAATGATTGGATATTGTCTTACTAAATTTATAGTTGGGTTTAAGATCAAATTTGACAAGTTATCATCTGAATTAATTATGGAAACCTGACTGATAATTACCACTTAAGTTAGTATATTTCTAATTCTTAACCTAAGCGTCTATAGTTTCTTGTTCCATATTAAACTTCTTCTCTCAATCCTTCGTTTAATACCAAAATGATGCAAAGTTTGGTCATTCTTTTACATCCATTTAGTTCAGTAACTATAGCAAACATAAGACAACAACACAGTAACTCAATCGTGCATATTTGACTAAGATAACTATATTAATTCTCAAGAAAAAGAAATCAACCCATCATGGAATAAATAAGATTCATTATCTTCATATACTTCAATCCCATCTTTACCAGTATAACATAAGTATAAAGCAATAAACCAAGTGAATAACCGAAATGAACCATAAAAAGGTAACAGGGTATGAGTCTATCAACTGACGAAGGAGTAAATATAGTAAAACAACAAAGAAATATTGCAACAGTTAGGAACATAATAAGAAAACAAGGATTAGATGAGGGAGTTGTAGTGGTTTCTTGCCACTCTCAAGCCTTCCGTATTGGTTATCTCCTTTAGCTTTTGGTTAACGATCACCCAGACGATTGAATGCTAACTCTATTTTCACCTCTTTGTTGTTCTTCTTCTTCACCTCACCCAACTACTCTCTGTTCTCTTCTCTCTTCACTGCCATCTTTCCCTCTCTGTGTTTTGTGTCCCAAAATGTCTCCAAAATGAGTCATGAATGAGTCCCTCCTGTCACCAGTCCCTCTTTTGTCTATTTGTAGTCTCATTTTAGGTTTTTGAGCCCACAAACCTACAGTTGCCATGTAATAAGTTGAACTATTAAAGAAAATGATGTCAGGGGTGTGCATGAGGTGGTTACAGGTGTGACCACCAATGTCACCCTTGTGACAATGAAGTCACAGGTGTGACTCCCATTTTCACACCCATTTATATGATTAATTAATTAATTCCATGTAGTGGGTCACGTCCCATTTCTTTCTTTCATGCATAATTCTTCTAATTTCCATGCAACATTCACACGATAACCTAATTAACATTTATGCAATATTCACACCAATTTCACTCAATTCATCTCAAATTTAGATCAAAAGACAAGAATTTGTGACTAAAGTCAAGATATGAAGGTAAGCAAAATCAATAGAAAATAGACACAACTACTTCCTTAAGTTCAATTCCTTGTTGTATTCCCTAAGTTGTTCTGGTTTTACTCTGTAACCTCTCTAATGTCCTTCCGATCTCTGGATCAAATTGTAGAGGTTCCTTATATGTAGATCTTATTATTGATCGATGAGCTTTACATATGCTAAGTTTTAATATTTATAACCCCTATATTTTTGCAAGCAAATGGGTCATTCGTGTAGTACCTAAGATATCCTTCCCATGAGAAGGGTTAATCTAGTCCTAAAATCTAAGGTCGAAGACTATTAAATAAATATTAACTGACAATGAATTTTTAACACGAGGACTAACTAAATCAAATAACCAAATCAACTAACAAAATAATAATTGGCAATTAACACTTAAATAGAAACAATCACGATGATGATTAACAATTTTAAATAAAAATTAATGAAAATTGATCGATTTGTGGAACAATTATCGCATACCTTCAAATTCAACCTGATGAGTTTACTAGAAGAGAGAAAAGGAAAATTATCTGTCCTTAATGTCATCCTAACTGATTTCGATTTATTGAATTAACGGTTCTAGATGATCCTATAGTCAATTACTCTCTCTCAAGTTATTATTGAACCCTAAAGCATAAACCCTAACCAGATTATAGGAAGTTGTAATCTCTCAATTAATAATATATCCAAAACCTAATCAGTTCTTAAGTTCTCTAATAAAAAATTGGAAACCTAAATGTGATCTCTCTACACAAGATTTACCAACTTGATTTAATTCTGAATCTGTTAATTTACCTAACTCTCGTTAGCCCAAATTAATCTTTTTCTCTCGATTCACCATCTCAGTTTATTATCGAGGTATTACGTGCAGAATCAAACCACAATTAATTTAATAAACACATAAAACACTCATATTTCATTAAATCAAAAATAATAATCCAAAGGTGAGTATAGAACATCAATCATAATGCAATTCTATCATCAAACTATATATCCCAATGCTATAATCCAGTAAAACTGAAATACATAGGAAACATAACTTAACTGGATGATGGGAGGCTATGATTATGAAAAGCTTATTATTCCAGGAAGTACATTGTGTCTGCATCATCTTCCGCTTCTCTCTTCCTCGTCTCTTTCTCGATCTCTCAAGGTTATCTTTTTTAAGGTTTCATTTTTGATGGCTGATCAAAGCTCTTCAAAGGATGCTTCTTATGTTCTTTAATGTTCTATTTATATCTTGGAAGCCCTATGGTTGATTCAGGGTCAAAACGGTCTAAAAAGTCACACAAAACTTGACATTTTTAGTTAATTTCGTGTCTGTCCAATGTAGGCCACGATCGTGGACCTGCTTACCGTGATCATGGCCAGCGCCCCTCTCTGTCATGATCATGGCCCAAAGTGCACAATTGTGGCATGGTTCAAAGCCTAGATCCTGTTGGCTCACCTCTTTCTGTCACAATTGTGGGCTATGGTTTTGGCCCGAAACTCTTTGAAACTTCTCCGTTCTTCGACATTTATCCTGAAACACTAAAAAACACATCAAGTTACATTAAAAACATAACATTTAAGTTCAAAGACTTATACTAATCCATAAAAACACTTAAACACATAAAGTAACACAATTAAAACCTAAAGACACACTAAACAGTTAAATTAATACTTAATACATAACAAATTAAATCCTAAAATATAATGCAAATCACAGCTATCAGTTATTACTATATAGAAAAACTTACAAACTTATAAAGAGTAAGAAATAACTAAAAGAAATGATTATAAACAAATATATGCACAAAAACCAATTGAAATCAAAAACAAAAACTAACTTACCATAGTCCCCGACAACAACGCTAAAATTGGTAGCGTGTCATAACACTGCACAAAATATCTAAACTTAGAACTATAGCTAGTGATAAGTTTAGGTCAATTCCATAGAGAGTGCATATAAAGCTTTTTCAATGAAAGAAATTAGTGTTTAGGATATTAGGGTGAGGGTTGGTTTGATTCAAATAACAAAATAAAATGAAATTAAACTAATGAAAGTGAATTAAAGCAAACAGTTAAAAATGATAAAAGTGATGAATGTGTTTAGGATCCAATTCTTAGATCAATCTCAGACTAAACTCAAGTAAACATAATTCATTTCGTTATCTTTTTCACACCTCTCTTAAAACTATTGATCGTTAATTAACAACAAGTACTGTTGATCATAATTTTCCTTTAGATTGTGTTTAATAAAAACAAACTCTTCAGTTAAACTTAAGTATTGTACAACCTTGAACAAACTCCAAAACAAACTAGTTCAGGTTATTTAGCCTATGCTATGCTATCCCTAATGATTTAACACCATTAGCTGCCAGAAAAGAATCTATAATATAATGATTACATATTGTATTTAAAATTCTAGCAATGGGTTCATATACAAACAATCTAATAAGAACAAGAAAAGTGATTATCCATATATGAATATCCAAATCAATAGATATAGAATAACATAAACAATTTTTAATGAGAGAAAGAACACTGATACACAATGATGATGCGCTTAAATACACTACTCGGTGTTGATTTCACCTCTAAATTGGAATATCGAAGCTTAGCCTTTTATGGGTCTTAAAAGATTAAATGCTTTGCCCCTTCATAAAGTCCCAAAATGATTCTCCCTTCATTTACTTCAAAATGTTCTATTTATATGAAAACTTAAGTTTTTAGGAATATACACGGTTTGATACATAATCATGAATCAAATTGTACAAGTCAATTAAATGTGAAACTTATGAAGATACACGGTTGCATACACGGTGTAAGCTAAAATTTATCTTCTGATTGCATACACAATCATATAAGTATATAAACAGCTATGTATCTCCCAGGTTTTGTTGAATTGTTATTCTTCTTGTGATTTCTTATCCAATCCTCACCTTAATCCATCTCCTTCTTGTTCCATAAGGGTATTGAGTTTAAATGTTAAAATCTTGGCTCAATAAATGTGATCTTAACTCATTTTAGCTTTTATATTTCCAAATTGTACTTAAAATCAAATATGGACTAAAATGAGTATCTTAAGCATTTTATAACAATAATAACTAAGTGTTAAGAAGTGAATGTATAAAAAATTAAGCACATGTCACTTTTCCTTTTGTTATTTTCATCAAACTTGATGTGTAAAGTTAATTCCAAGATGTTTATTATGTTTATAAGTTTCTAAATTCTAGACTAGGGTTTATTCCAAACTTTTGTTGAGACTTTGAATATTATTGATTCAATACATATTATAGTGTTATGATAATTATGGATGCTCATACTTTGACAGCAAATCGAGGGAATGAGTCAAAAGTAATCAGATTAGGTTGTGTAATGAGAGTTGGCAATTTAATAAGTCTCACAATTATCAAATTAATAATCATTCGAAGAGAGATCATGTGTGAAAAATTAATTGTCCAATAGATACCTTTAGATCTAATTGAAACCATTAGGAAAGTTTTGTGAATTGAAAGATTGCAATTTTGGAATTTTCAGATTCAATTAGGGTTAATTAAATAGGTCTTGAGAGAGAGTAATCAATACCTTAGGAAATCCAAGATTGACCCATAATTGAATCAATCATAGTTAAGGAAACAAAATATTGAAAGAACAAATCCCTAAATTACTTTAGTAGCTAACTTATTATTTGCTTGATTTTATTAATTACTTCAATTTTTGTTATTATTTTCATTCAAATCACCATCCTAATAACTCAAACAAAGTTATGTTTAAAATTTTTTATCTATTTCCTTGTCGGATCGATACCTTTCGATAATACAAGATACAATTCATATATTTTTGGGTAGTGATAGTTTTATTAGATATAAAACTTCCTAAATAAGTTTTTGGTGCCATTATCAGGGAATTAATTTAATACTTTTTGAATACCTCTGTTTTAGGAATTTTTTTACATTCTTGTGTCCTTGAAACTACATGAACATTAGAATAGCTCAGAGTTTGAGCAAGATAAAAAAATCTCTAGCTTTTGATATTACAAGACAAGAACGAGATATCCGGAGAGCCAGATGTCAAGAAGAGAGCGAAAGAATGATGGTGAAAGAATAAAATCAAGGAGAAGGTCCACCACGATCATGACTAGTTCGGCAAGCTTCTGTCATGATTGTGGGAAGGTCCACCATGATCGTGGGCAGGCACAAAGAGATAAATATTGTTTAGAATTAATTGAGAATAAGGTATCATTGGCGTAAGATATTAATTGATGACTTTTGAAAAATACATCTCTAGATAAGATGTAATAATCTTGTTGGAACATACCAAGGTATAAGAGTAAATGAATATTCCTATTACTTCATAGAGCTTTATTATAAAGAATAATTTTGTCAAGTAAGATATAATAGTAATTGATCTTAATGAGATATCATGAACAGTTGTAATTGATCTTATTGAGGTGTTAAGAGTGGCTAAAAAGTGACGATGAATATAGGTGACTGATAAAGATTATATAAACAGTACAGATGATTGAAGAGAGAAATCCTCTTTTGATAGAGACTTTCATCAAATTATATCATTTAAATCAAATGTTCCATTTCTAGGAATGAATGACTATTGAACAAATCAGAAGTGAAAATTGGAGTTAGATAGAAATGGCTCAGCATAAAAGTTGAATATGTTATAGAGAGTACACGTACTTTGTTTGATGTTAGGTAGGCCAATTACATTATTAGGTTCATTAATTAGAGATGATAATATTACTATTGCTAAAGGAACTTAGGTTCATAATTTATTCTATATTTGTATATTCATAAGGTACAAGATAGATTTTACGTCTTTATTTAGAAAATTGAGACTTGTAAATAAATTAAAATGTATGGAGAAACTAGTAAGAATAGTCAGACATTAAAATAAGTTGATAAAAAATCAGAGGAAATCGAATGAATGGATAAAATCATTCAAGAAAAGAATTCAATTAGGAGACTGAGAAAAACATGAGATAATATTACCTCTCCCGAGGAATTAGTTATTTAAGAATTTTGAGGACCAGATATAGGCATATTAAGTTTTTGGTGATGCCTTTTTGGGTTGACAATGCCCTCGATAGGAATTATGGCATTGATGAATAAAGTGTTCCAACCTTACTTGGATCAATTAGTAACTATGTTCATGAGATGATATTTTGAGTGTATTAGAAAGTTGAGAGGAACATTTGAACACTTGAGGTTAATCTTACTTATTATGAGAGAGAAGCAATTATATGCCAAGTTTAGTAAGAGTGAATCTTCACTTCATTAAGTAGTATTTTGGGTCATATAGTACTTGGACAGGGTATAGAGGTAGACCCAAAGAAAGTAGAGGTAATAATGAAGTAGGAAACTCTGCAAAATATATATGAGATTCAAAGTTTTCTGGGATTAGATGGACACTATGGAAGGCTTATCGAGGGTTTATTACTGATCTTAGCCCTTTGACAAAAATTCTGAGGAAAGATCTATCATTCAGATGGACTGATAAGTGTAAAAAGAGTTTTGAGGAATTAAAACACTAGTGTTAGCTATTCCATCTGGATCTGGAGGTTATGTATTATATAGTGATGTTTCACATCAGGAATTAAGATGCATTCTGATGTAGCTTGGTGAAGTGATTATATATGCATCGAGAAAGTCAAGGTCTTATGAGTTAATTATTTGGTATATGATTTAGAACTTGCTACAATAGTAATTGCTTTGAAAATTTGGAGACATTATATGTAGGGTAAAACATTTTGAATATATACAGATCATTAAAGTTTGAGATAATTATTGAGTTTGAAAGAGTTGAATACAAGACAGAGATGATGGATAGGGTTATTTAAAGATTATGATTGTATGAATGAGTATTATCCTGGTAAAGCTAGTGTTGTAACTATTGCAGTAAGTAGAAAATCTAATAGCAGTGTAGCACAAATTCATATATCGAGATTACCAATTCTAGTACAATTCAGAGCATAGAATGTCGAGTTGAATTTGGGGAAAATGAAGTATTATTAGCTATGTTGAATTTAACATCAGTTTTATATGAAATGATTAGAAAAGCCTAAAATGAGGATTCAGAATTAGTGAATCTTATTGGGAAATTGAAAATGAATTCAAATTTTAAGTTTGGATTGGAAAATAATACTTTTTGGTTGAAGTAAGGAGTATGTGTACCCGATATAGATCATTGAGAAAACATATTTTTGGAGGAAGCACACATAGCAGCCTTTGATATATATCCTAGTAGTAATACGTAAAACAACATTTAGAAGCAAAGGATGAAGAAGCAAGTGGCTGAATATGTGACTAAATGTTTTATTCATCAACAATTTTAACTATTGGAGATATGCTTAGAGCTTACATTTTAGAGCTCCTAAGAGCATGGGATCAATATATAACTTTTATTGAATTTGATTATAACAATCATTATCACAGTAGTATCGGTAGGACACCATAGGAGGCATTATATGACATAAAGAGTTGTTTGCCTTTATATTGTGATGAAAAGGGCCTAAGGATTGTTAAAGGCCTATAATTGATTCAAAATACTGTTGATAAAGTGAAATTGATTTGTATTAGAATTTAAATTACTCAAGATAGACAGAAGAGCTAGATGGATCAACATAAAAAAATATGGAATATTAAGAGAAAGAAAAAGTGTTTCTAAAAGTATCGCCTTGGCAAGGTCTACTTGGGTTCGTTAAAATGGGTAGACAAAGCACGAATACATTGGTCTATATGAAATTATTGAAAGAATAGGACCATTATCTTATAAGTTAGCCTTACCATCAAAGATGTCTCAAATTCACAATGTGTTACATGTGAGTATGTTTAAGAAATATCGGTATGATTCGAAATTTATGTTATCAACATAGGAAGTGAAATTGTGAGTAATCTGAGATATATTGAGGAACTAGCTAAGATAGTGGGGTATCTAAATAAGCAACTAAAAAATTGAGTTATTCTATCGGTTATAGCCCTTTGGAAGAAATCATTTAATTAAGAAGTTACGTGGGAAAAAATGAAGGAGAATATGAGAAAACGATACCCCCATCAATTTGATCAATTAGATAAGAATTTCAAAGATGAAATTTCTTAAGAGGTAGAGAATTGTAGTATCCTATTTTTCCATACTAAGCGTTAGAACCCTAGAATACTGCACATGAGAAATATTAATGAGAGATTAGGAAATGCATTTCATGCTTATGCATAATAGTAGCATACATATACATGTGAATATTAATCTTTGTACACATTACAATTATTATGCATGCATTCATTTAACATATTTTGAGATATAAATGATTTTAATGTGATTATGATATGAATAGTCACTATTTTGTCTTGAAAATTGATTTGGTGTGTATAATTATTGATTTAGAATTTTTGGTGAAAATTTAGGGAATTTCTAAAATTTTGAGTATTTTAGGACTAGGAAAAAGCCAAATGGTAAGATAATTGATAAATGGTAGTAGTATTAAGTGACAAATGACAGTAGAAATTATTGATAAGTGGCATTAGGATTAAATGACAAGTGTCATAGAAAATTGGAGGCAAATGGGCTAGTTATTCAAGAGGACCCATTGGAAACCATAAGAGGAGGACATGAGGACATGTGGCATGTGACAAGTGTCATGCCACCTGCGACACACCTCACTCTCGTTACCTTCAATTGCAAGACCATTGTTCATTTGTTTCTCACTTTTGTTAAATGCTCTTTTCTTCATTTTCTTTATTTTTCTTCTCCATACCATAATACTCTTTACTCACCCACTCCACGTTAATCTTGCTCAACTCTTTCACTTGTTTTTCTAAGACCCTTGTTGTCTTCATCATTTGTTACAAAGAAAACCTAACCTTTTCCTCCTTAAATGATGATGATCGTATATGCATAGAGGAGCTAGGGTTTCATGGTGATTGAAGAAGTTTTGAGCTAATCAAGTAAGTAGTATATTGCTCTTCATGGCTTGCTTGATAAATATATGTGATGACAGTTTGAGATTAAGGGGGCGCTTGGTTTATAGAAGGTAATGGAAATGGGAATGAGAATGAATTTAGGAGGAATGGGAATGGATATAATCATTATAATTATGATGGTTGGTTAAGATGAAGGAATGATTACCATTACCATTGA
>JAOTAY010020598.1:0-12149 GCA_025629805.1 Erythroxylum baracoense
CCATTTTCAATTCCAAATTTCCAATTCTAATTTTCATATAAAAAATTCATACCAAAACAAAACATTTGTAAACCCACAGTATTCTTCAATTCAACCCAACAATTTCAAATTTTCAACTTCAACAATTACATTCCAAAATCAAATTCAAACAAAAACAATTCTATTCTAAAAACAACTTCAACAAAATAATGTTCCAAATCCAAAATCGACGGCAACTTCTTCAACCTCCAAGTCCTTCACCGGTTCACCCACCACCGACAGCCTCCCTCCAATATTCATCTAACACAATTACACAAATCCAAATCCAATCCAATCCACAACACAAAATTTACCAGCAACACAAAATTTACCAGCAACACAAAATTAACACAATTACCAGCAATTTTTGGAAACACCAACAAGGCAATAATAGAGAAAAACCAACAGACCCAAAAAAATGTTTAAACCGTCGGGTGACTCGGGTCTCGTTCTTCGGGTTATGGCTTCGGGTTATCGGGTTCGGTGGTGCAACGGTGCGGCGACGACCTGACTCGGTGGTCCGGTGGTGCGGCGACGACGTTCGGTGTTGCGGTGGTCCGGTGGATCTTCAGGGACGCAAACCCAGATCCGACAACGATGAGCCGAGGAGGAGAGTGATGACAGCAACCGAAGATGAGAGCGGTGAGGCCACCTCGACGACAATGCGCGACCCAGACGGCGGCGAGAGAGAGGCGAGACTGAGTGAGTGAGAGAGAGGGTGAGAGTTGAGAGAGGAGAAGAGATTAAGAGAAGCAGATGCGGGCATACAGCTGGGTCGGGGGGTAGGATATTAGGTTTAATTTTTTGAAATTGCAAATCGGTCCTCAGAGAAGTTCAATTTACCGGAATTAACCGGTATGTGGGGTATCGGCAGGTACCCAACGGAAAACCCCGGTACCGGCCGGTATTTTTTGCCGGTACCGAGGACGATTTTACCGTACCGTTTTCCGGCCGGTACGGTACGATATTAGAAACACTAAATCATAGCCTTCCAAGAGGTAACGTGATTGACAAACTAAAGTATTTGTAATCTTCCTCGACAAGAATTATACCTAACTGGACGTCTCTCTCTTTCTTTTTTTGACACAACAATTTACATAAGTGGACATTTATAAATGATCAAATTCAAATAAAATAAGAAAAAGTTAGGGGAGAGTGGCAAGTCCCTCTCCTTAAATGATTAGATGGCTTGTTCGGCGTCTCATGATACCTCTCTAATCGATATTTGATTCAGCTGGAGAGTTTCCGTGGAAATAAGCCTATTGCTCTTTTATCGAAAAGTCTTAACTCAATATTAAGAAATATAAATAGTGGTTTTTTCAAAATAATTTTATTAAAAATTTTGGCAACATATCGATTACATTTTAACATTCTCAAAACTTTCAAAATCTCTGTAAAAGTTTAAACACTTCTATATTCACACTAAATTCTTCACTATAAATTTTGAACTTCAACTTCACTCACAGACAATCTCAAACAATTAAATTAATTGATTTTAAAAAGACTAAAACATGTTCATGCATTTAATTTAAAAACTTTCATATACAAGTGCTTTACACAAAAATACATTCAAAACATATTCATGGATATGCAACATTTCTCAAAAAGCATTTACAAGGCAATAATGCCTACACAATAGCACGTAACGAAGTTAACTACTCGAGAGGTGAAGTCTCTGTTGTTGAAGCCCTTGAGCGTTCACCTAGGAGGTTTCGTTTGAGAAAAAAAAGAGTATGAGCTAAACAAGTTCAGTGAGTATTAGAATTTCTATTCAAATCATGATTACCAATTTAAGCCTCCCTAAAATAAATTCATTTCATTTCATATAGTACAATGCTAATATAAAACATATAAGTTTCCTCAAATCAAATTTCTCAAATTGCTTTTAAAGCAAATAGTGAACATTATTGTTGTCATGAACTTTCTTAAACAACATTGCCCACCACTAATTTTTCTGTTATATGGTATCCGTAGGTAAAAAGTCACGGAGGTGGTTCTGCATCGTTTCCTCACAACTGGTTAACCATTAGTTACGGAGCTGGTTCTACATCACTTACCCGCACTAGATTAACCGCTATACATTGATAGTTGGGGAGCTAATTCATCGCTTACCTGTAACAATTTTTGCTAGCACTATATATACTACATACATGCAAAGGGCAATTTGCTAGACTACTGACAGACATAATACCACCCGCTGTTAGTAACTGGCGCCCCTCAGACACTGCCATGCACGATCGGAATAATTTGACCGGTATAATAGCATGTATAAAACCTAACAGTGTAACATATGCTAAAAAATCCTTTTTCTTAGTATCTTAACTTTTGGCATAGAATCTCAACCACTTAGTAATTAAAGACAAACTCATACATTTACAACTCATATCACTTTCGAAATCAATTATGGGAGGATTTTACATTAATAACAATACTAAAAAGACTCATAATCATACTAATTAAAAAAAAGACTCATAATCATACAATTTAATGCATAATTTAAAATTACACATCATCAGTTCTTTTATAAAGAATTTATTTATATAAAACAACTAAAATACACTCACAGTTTTGTAATTTTATTGCCAAGCACATTCTACATAAATCGCATTTCGTTTAGGCATTTATTTCCAAATTCAGAAATAAGGCATTAAAATTATATTTTCAAATTAACCGAATTAGATTAATCGCGAAACACGTACGCTAATTGTTTTTCTGCTTTAACTTCCGTAAGCTAATCTTTTGTTCTCCGTTTTAAAATATAACTCCGAAAATTGCTTAAATACCATCTTTTACTCATTCTAACTTATCAATTTCTTCAAAACACTATCTCACCCAATTAATTCACCATATAGGCGAATATGTAATGCTATTAATGCTAACTTTTTCCATTTGATTTTTCAAAATAACAACCTTAAAATTTCAACTTATTTACACCTTAACCATAATAAAACTTCAACAACTTACACCAACAACTACATTTCCTCTTAAGGCCAAATTGCCCTCACCACTCACATATATATTATCATTTCATTTTCTTTCCAACTTTTTCAACACAATTCACCTAAGATCCATGCTAAGCATCATCCAAACACATCAAACTAAAAATTTCAAAATTTCTTCAATAATTTTCTAGCTTGGCTGAATTGATAAACGTCAATTATCCTTACATTGTCTTAACATATCATATCACAATTAAAACTTATAACATTATTCAATTCACATAATATCATCCTTAACCATTTAACCACAAAAATTCTCAAACTTTCATAAACTTCATCTAGTACAAATTCATCATATGAGCCACCAATCAATTTCATTTTTATTTTCAATACACTAATTAGCTTCCTAAATATATGAATTGAAGTCCAACCACATAAAGTGAAATCAAACCAATTTCAAACCAACTCCTTTTCATTTCTTTACTTCATTAGCATCGGAACCATATCATGAACATCATAAAACATAAAAATAAAATTTTTGATCATATCACATTAAAAACCCTAGCCATGGTCGATTCTTTCAAGCTTGATTTCTTGATTTACTTTCTTGTTTTCAACCTTTAAATGCTTCCAAGCTTATATCTGATGGCAATTCAAAAGCCACAATAGATTTCAAATAAATCCATCACACTCAAAAACCCACAAACTTAGTAGCTTAAACTAGGAAAAACTTACAACTTTTTCTTTCAATCTCTTGGGTAATTGGTAAGAAACTATACTTGATCAAGATTTCTCCTAATCATACTCCAAATCCATAAAAAACGGTAGCCTTCTTCTTCCTTTTTTCTTAGCCAAAAGTCACCTTGGTCTCTCTTCTTTTGTTTTTCATTTTTGCTCTCACGGCTACTCTCTCCAAATGAAGCAATTTATGTCTTATTTTTTGCATTTTATACTCTTTAGTGCATTACACATTTCATCTTCTAATTGGCCATCTCTAATGAATCATCACCATTCAATTAATGATTGTTAACCTTTAAAAAATCCCCTAATTGGTCATTAAGTGTGACTCAATAATCTAATAATACCATTTTATACAAAAAAAAACCAAATTGCCCTTTAATTGAAGGAGTTTAAAATCATGAATATTCATTATTTTCCGAAAAGGGCATTTTAATCCTAAACTTTCAGAACTCCCAAAATCTATTCGATAAGACTTATTTTTAATATGTTTCATTATCATTAGACTCTAATACCTATTCTGGATATTTTTAAATTTTTTGGAGTTGGGTTCTCAAAATTTACTATTCAACCGAAAATACTATTCACTCAAACTTACTATTCATCAAAAAATAAAATTGTGTATTTAAATAAAATGAAAAGTTCAGGGTTTAAGAAAGAGAGGGAAATGGGTATGGAATGATCATATGTGCAAGGTTTCGTTCTATGCAAATGTTACATATAAAGGGAATAGTTTATTTGAAGGCGAAATTGGGCTTGTGCGAGGCATTAGGGACGATAATCATGAAATCTTGACCTTGCGCTAATTTGTGATATTCGGTCACTAATTATTGATCTAATTGTTTGTTATGTATTTACGAAGTGTTAATTTTATTTTCTTTTGCATTTAAGACACAATGAATCAAATTCGAATTATTAAATGAAAAATTTGATATTTACAAATTCTAGATGTCTATTTCATGAATTAATAAAATTTTTAATGTGTAATTTTGATGATAATAAAAGATGTCCTTACTAATATTTGATATTGTATCACTTAAAAAGGAAAAACATGTTAGTTTGTTGTAACACTGTTTAGTATTTTGACATAATTTCTTAAAGAAATATCAAATTGAGATAATTTAAAAGACTATATCTATAAAAAAAGAGAATTATCTATAATTGGTAAGAGGATATTTAAAGTTGATTCAATTTTATCGAGTGATCATTGTATCCATAATTTTGAGTAGCATTATATATCAAGAAACACTAGTCAACCAGTGTGTTAGAAAATTGCCTTTTAAAATCTATAAAAACTTTTTCATATTTGGATTGGATCACAAACATATATTGAATGATTTATTCGGCTTAGGGATGAATTAAAAATGAAATCTTTATTGGTTATACCTCCTATTTTTTATAAAGAGAATGAACCTGTTTTATTGAAGGTTAAAAAAAATGGGTTGAGATGATAAGAACATTTCAATTCAAGCCAATATCTTATTATGAATAATTCATCCTTTTATTGGCAAAGTGCTCAACATAGGCCCAAGCTTGTAATAAACTTTAAAAATATTCATTTTCTTATTTTAATCAATTGTTAAGTGATAAGATGGTGTGAAAGGTGGGAATTCACTCAGTAAAATAAACCATCAAGAAGATAGATAAGATTAACAGAATATTCAAGTTCAAACCACATGCCTATACAAACTCAAAACCTAAGTCAAGTCCTTAATTTCTATTATTTCTCCCCATCGAAATCAAATCCAAAATTTATTTAAAGCCCTAAGTACTGATCACAAATCATAGATACTTTTTTTAGACATATCGATTTCATTCTAGGTCCTAAGACTCAAACTTCAAAATTTTCTTTCCGATCCTAAGATACAATTATAGGAATTTTCTTAATTTCAAGCTCTAGGATACAACTTTAAGGGATCTTAATTTTAAGACTCTCTATGACCTAGGTTTAAGTATTTTCTCTATATCCTTTAAAGGGATTTCACTTTTATTTCTAAAACCTTAGGTAATACCATAAACTCCTAGGTATTCAACCATTTCTTTAAGACTAAGGTAAAATCACGAACTGTTAGTTATTCAATCACAAGTTTTATGTTTTCCTCTTAGCTTTCTTTTTTTCACTCACACCTAAATTATCACTTATTTTAAAATTTCCAAATTTGGAAAACCATTTTCAAACCTAGGAAACTAGTTCACTACTAGAAAAGAAAATGTATTTTTAGTGAAAACAAAAGTTGTCATTAAAAGTAGTAACATTAGTCATTACTATTATTATTGTCCAATTTTTAAAAGTCATCACCTCACATCACAAATGCCTCCGTCACCAATGAAACAATGACTAATTTAGAAAATTGTCACAATTGTGCATCCTTTTTATAACAAAAATACTGACACTAAAAACAATGGAATGTATGATAAAATTAAATGGTCACAGTAACTTTATATATTTATGACAAGTTTGTCGATATAAACAATATAAAGTAGTGACGAATAAAATCGTAACAGTATTTTATTTTATTGTGATAATTTCATCGCCATAAAAATAATTAAAAATAGCGACACGTGTTTTTTTAATCAATTTCCATTATTTCTTGGTCACTAATATTTTCAGAAAAAATGTTAACATCATTTTGTCACAAAAATGAAAAAAATTTACAAAAACATTTTAACTAATGTGTTTATTATTGTCACAAATAAAAATATCAATTCAACAATAGAATCGCATTAGTGGTAAAAGAAATTTACATCAATGATCATATTATCTAACAAATTTCATCACAAGCATGAGATATATGTTATAATAATATTGTCACTAAATCAAGATTATATCTTACAATAAATTTATCACTAATATTTTCGTGTTTCCCATAAATAATATTATTAAATTTAATAATTTAATTGCTTAATCGATTAAAAATTTTACATTGGCAGCCATAAAATTAAAGTTGTCATAGATGATACAAATTTTTAGTGTCAATGTATTGTCACACAAACAAATAAAGATTATTAATGTATATATATATATATACATACACACACACACACACATATTTATATATCACCAAAATGTACAAAATTCTAATTTCCAATACATAAAATTGAAAATTTTAATATCCAAGACAATTATATTTATTACAATTATCATAAACTACTACAGAGTAATTTAAGCTAAAACTCTCCAAAACAAATTTTCCTGGCTACTCTTCCAAATGAAATGCACTGTTGATTTGTTTCCTACAAAATAAATAAAAAATAAAATCAATTAATTAGTTTATAAAATATTAAGCTACAACTTCCATACCTACCCTACCATTATTTCTTTTCTATTTGGAACAGACCACGTTTCATTTGACTTTTGTCACAGTACCTTCCAAACTTTAACAACATCAAACCACTCAGCGAAATCTTTATCTTTCTAAAAAGAAATTAACAAAAAGAAGAGACCAGAAAATTAATAATTAATTGGAACTTGATTTTTTAAAGAAAATTATAATTTTAACTTTTAAGTAAATAAAATTTTATTTTACATAATTTTAACTTTTAAGTAAATGAAATTTTACTTTACCATTCCATATGTAATCTGCTTAATCGACTTTGTACCAGAAACTGATTGTATCTCTTGATTTCCCTTATTACTTGTGTTTCTTTTGTTTTGCTCCTATACATCGATGAACAAGTCATTTTTAATAAAAGATAACAACTAACAAAATAAGTAAAAGTACTTAAATTACCTTAAAATTTAGAGTCTCATTTATTCTGAATCAAACATTGCCAATCACCTTTCTCTACATCATTTGACCAATCTTTGCTCTTGATATAGCTTTGATGCAAATAATAATGTCTATTTTTATATTATGCATGCAATTGTTGCATCACTTAAGATTACACCTGATTTGAGAAATTGAATTTATCCTAAAATTCATATAAAAATATAGTTGGAAAAATTAAGAAGCAAATTCAATGTAATGACATAATTAAACTCTATTCAATTAAACTAATACTATTTTGAGTGGACAACTCTTTTGCTTGTGTACATAAAAAGTTTTTTAAGTCAAAGTTGAACCTACAAGGTCGATTGAAAGTAAATCATCTCACTTTCCTCTAAGGTTTAAGCTTTGCAGAAGTTTGATGGGACAACTCTTTTGCTTTTGTACATTCAAAACTAATTTCACTGTTAAATCTCAAAAATTTCAATTAAGAGGTTGAATTCGCGAGAGCAATGAGAATAACGCGAACAGAATGTCCCATCATAATAACAGAAGTTTAGAGGGTCTAGGCTACTATTGGTGGATAGCAACTCTAGAGCACACTTCAAACCAAGTAAAAATCATAATTAGAAGAATCAGAGCATGAGAAAGTTTAAGCTTGGAAACCTAAAATGAGGGCATTGAAAATAAAAAGATTTCAAGCTTAGAAACTCCTCCAGAGTCGACGAATGGATGAAAACTATGCTAGACAAAATCAACATAAATTTAAAACTTGAATTTCCTTGACAATTATCAAAAGCTTTAATTAAGATACCTACCACTTGAGCACAATAAGAATCACACGAAAATAATGTCCCATAATATGAACAGAAGCTTTAAACTTTAATGATTTTCTTTAAATATTTAACTTCATTGTTACATCTCAAAAACTTCAGTTAAGAGCCTGAATTTAAAGAAAAAAGAAAAATGTTAAATCGTATCAGTACAGGCTTAGGGGAAGATTCTAGATTAGCAGGCCTGATTGATAACAAACCATAATTTGTAAGAACAAGGACATTAAAAAGTTTAGGATCCAAAACTTTAAGAGTAATGAAGTTTTAGTAAAAAGGCATAGATTGACTTTTGGCTTCTCAACTATTGAAGGATGAATATAGTGCTTATGGCCCACATTAAGTAGGAGTGATCTAATTGGTTTCAACTTCTCACTTAAGGCTCTCCTTTATAGGAGATCTTGAGTTCGAGTCACTACAAAGGGGGAGAGAGGGGAAATTTTCCCTGTTGATGATCCTCTAGCTCCCTGGGCATGCTTCTTGGTCGGATCAATTATGAACGTCTCGCTTTCAGCGACAGCGTGGGAGTTGGAACTACTAGGGAACTTGAGGCTGACGGGTACCTGTTTCTGAGCAGGGACAGTGATCAATTAGTAGCTGACCAATCAATATATGATGACTCTTTGTATATAAAAGTGTACAGGCTACGCAAGAACCTGAAGGACTTTGGAGTTTTAGATTTACCTCCTCTAAAACTTTTGGGGTAGGATCTTAGGAGTTTAGAATTAGTCCGAACAAATGTCACAATTAAACTTCACCAAAGTTTCCATCTTATGTTTGCCAAAGAAGAAAAGGAGCCTTTTGGGGGAGCCAATAAACATAATCATTAGCTCCACAAAATCTAAAAAAAGGAGATAATCCGAGTTCAATAAGAGAAAAAACAAGAAAAAATAACTGAATCTCATTGAAAACATGTATGTATCCTCACCCAGTTTAATAATCCCTAGGCAGGTAAATATCAGCACCGAACTGTTCAAGGGGCCTCCGAAGATCCTCTTGCTTTGATTTGAAAACAAAAGGATAAAATAAAATTGAAATCTATCATACTGTACAAAAATCCACAAGAAAGAAATTATAAGTTTGAAACTTTAGAATTAAAAAAAGAAATGGGTAACCTACAATCATGAAGAAAGTTTCGAACAAGAAGACTAGGCGGAAGATCCCTACTCTTGCCATTGTATCGACCCCTAGGGCTAGGGCTCTTCCCTCTCCGACCACCGTAACCTCTCAGCGCAGATGGCGTGTAACTCCTCCCCCTTATTTAATCGACTCCAAAGAGAAATAAAGCACTCTACACCTAACAACAAAAAGTAAACAATATCAAAACTTTACGTCTTGGAGTCGATTATAATATGAAAAGAGAGTGTTAGAAAGAGAGATCAACTTAAAGAGATAGGGACCAAAATTAGGGTTTCTGGGAAGATGAATCTAGGCACAAAAATTAGATTGGATAATGTTAATAGGTAGCTGGTGTTTTCAACTTTTGGTTCAAGTCCGATGTTCTAGGATGGTAAAAGCTTGAAATAGAAGCAGGAATGGAAACCATTCTCCAAAGATTCGAGAGTGACGACCGAAAATGAGATCGATACAGTGTTTCTAAGTTGTTTGGTGCTGGGGCTTGACGCCGTCGTCATTACACTTAGTCCAAATTTTACATTAACGTTGGATTTGAAAAAATTTAATATTACACAGTTTTATCTTTACAAAATAGAGAGATTATTTTTAATAGACCTACATGTAAATGTGATAATAAACAAATGATGTAAGTTAAAAAAGTAAATATGTAAAACTAATATATTAAAAGAGTAGATAAATTAATAAAATTAAAATAAATAAAATAAAATTACTTAATATGAATGAGTAAAATCATGAACAAGATTTGCAGAATTAAAAGTAAAATATTAGTCAAAAATTAGAGTTCAGAGCTATTTTTTTCTATTACTTGAAGCCAAAGAGAACCAAAAGCTTTAAAATGTGGAAATTCATTATTATTATTTTTGATAACTCAAGTTCGCCCAACTAATCCTTGGACCTATGAGCCACCCAGTCAAACTCGACCTATGAGCCACCCAGTCAAACTCATAGATAGGTAAATCTGGGTTTGATCCTAGACAGTAGTAGGGGTACTTGCTTCAAGGGATGAGCCACTATTAGAGGGATTGCATCATCTTAACAAAGGCTGCTCCTCCCCCGGTTTGAACCCACAACCTTTCACACAATCTCCACCAGGGAAATTCATTATTTAACTAGCCTAAGAATGTTTTACACCTAAGCTCAATGTTCATTGGCATGCACTTGGTTCACTAAAGGTCAATAATTTAGTCCTTAGGAACATATAACTTCACCTCTAATTACAATATATACAACCGAAACAAATAAACAGAGACACTATGCAATGAAGATAAACTAAACAAAGAATTAACAACATCTATATTGTACTCAAGTAAAGTAAAAAACAAGAATTATTCAGAAACCTTGAGCTTGATGGTTACCGTATTGGCTATAAATATATTAACACGTCACCATTTTGATTAAAACCTTGAGCTTAGAATGCATCGAAACACTTTATAAATTTTAGTGTGGTGATGCTCATCCTTTTTTTGTGATATCAAATTTCGATTTATCAATTTAAAATTTAAAATTTTAATTGAAGTTACATTACTTTTTGAAGTTGGTGTTTATAATTTTAAAGATACATTAATGTTGAATAGTTAAGTAACTTTTCTTCAAGATTTTATGAATCATATATTTAATATACATTTAATTTATCACATATTTAAAATAAATAACTTAAAAAATAAATTCAATATATAAATTATTTAAATTCTAACACATTTTATCATAAAAAATATAGCATCTCCAAAGCTTGCGATTTTAATTCTTATAAAAATTATTCCCATATTAAAAAAATTTAGTCTATTATTGTAGGGTCCCGTTTTCGAAACCCTACTCTCCTTATCATGGAATGTGTGCTTGTGCTTGTTACCATACAAGGTTGTTCCCATTTAACCCTCATTAGTCATCCTCGGTTCGTCCTTATTTCTTAATACCGTAGTATCGGGCCTTATCTTCTAAATCTTTCTTATATTGAAGCAAATATTCTATGCTCAACTTTCATCCAGCTATCGAGCATCTTAGAGGCTTGATTAAAAATTATATTCCTTCAAATCATTTGATAGCTCTATGCCTCTAGATTATCTAGACATGAGGTTCATCTCATTTGGAGGTCGGATAACAAAGTTATGGCTGAAAGAATCAACTAGGGTTTTGATCTCAATCATATTGAACCTATCTCGAGTCAAAAGACACAACTCTTTCGAATGATGTCGAATCAAAGCATTCTTTAGATTTTCTGAAAGAGGGCTTTAATATCTACAACTTTCTTGAAGACCTTGAAGACAAATTCAATCGTCTGAAGTGTCAAAAATGGGTTAGACGATAGGATTAGATGAAACCAATCAAAAGCAGATGAAACAAAAGGGCAGACGAAGCAATGCAGACGAAGCAATACAAACAAAGTAAAGCAGATGAAGCAATACAGACGAAGCAAAGCAGATGAAGCAAAGCAGACGAAACAAAAGACAGATAAAGTGAGAAGCAGATGAAGCAAAAGACAGACGGAACCTATTAGGCCCCGATTCCGGAGTCTAACCTTCAGAAAATCATAAGACTTATCATTATCGGGTCGTCTTCTCAAAACTCCCCTTTTCTAGGCTCATCTCAGCTCAGCTCTTAGAACAGTCGACTACTACGATGGTAGTCGACTAGTCCATTTATCCCTTTTAACCTGAATACCTCAAGGATCAGCGTTGGTGAGTCCAAACTTTACACATATACCTGCTTCGGGGCTATTAGTATAACTTTTCCTATAGGCATCCAAACTAGGGTTTCTTTAGATAGATTGAAAGAGGACTTCA
>JAOTAY010020599.1:0-12146 GCA_025629805.1 Erythroxylum baracoense
ATGAAATAAATTAAGCATAAGAATTTGCTTATGTTTGGGCAAGAGAGAAACCATTTTGCTCGTCACGTGAACGTTGACCTTAAGCCTTCTCCAAATTGCCCCCTTGTGGCATATGAGATCTTAAGAAATGAACTCATTTTGTTTATGTCGTAAACTTCAGTTTCTCCATTTTGACCCAGGAGACTCTCAAGCCATTTGTTTATGCATTCTATTTGATTTGTCAAGTATGATACGCATTTGACTGATTATGTTTAATGGTTAATTATACATGTTATGTGTTATGTGATAACTTCCTTAACTATAAGTTTTGAGCTAGAACAGTTGATGATTGAATTGTTAAATAAAATGATATATATACATATATATATATATATAAGTTTTGAGCTAGAACTGTTGATGATTGAATTGTTAAATAAAATGATATATATACATTTATATATATATATATATATATATATATATATACTTGAATTTGGTGTGGCTCGTTACCAATGGCCATAAACGTATTAGCCACTGAGCTTTGTAGCTCAACCCATTATTTTTACTCCTCAGGTGCAGAATGAAAAGGTTAGCGATCCTTGCAAGGCATTTGAGCAAACTCCAAGATAGTTTTTTTGTAACTAAGTTAGTTCGACTATTTTTGGGTAGCTTTATAAGCATATCAAACATGAGCATCCATTTTTATTTTGTATTAAGTTATTGATGTAGTTGTTGATATGTAACTAAAGCTATATTCAAACTCTATTTTGATTTAGTAATGAGATTAAGATTTGAAGAAGTTTTTGTCGTACACGTACATATCTATCTTCTTGGTTGAGATAGTTAATTGTTGATAGTGATAGAATTTATGTTGTGTTGAATGGATGTATGTACATTTAGTGTTGGATGGTTCGGGTCTACTCGCAGCTTTCGTCTTGGCGAAGTTAGACCTTGGCCGCAGTGAACCTTTCCCGAGAGATGCTCTCGCTTGATTCCGTGACTTCGCCGCTACGAACTCTTCCCAAGAGATCTTTTTGCTTGATCTTCAAAGTTTACCGCGACAAAGTCAATAATTGGTCGTGACGAACTTTTCCTGAAGGGTCTTTGTATATGATCCTTACCCGATCCTCTCGTAAAGTATCTTTGTAATAAGTACCGAGACTCGGGTGCTAACACAACCAAAGGTAGAGATTTTGTATGAGATATTTTTAGTTCAATATTTAGAAGTACATACCTTTTTGGCATTGGTTGTAGTGATAACAATGCTAACACGGTTTCTTTTATCCCATATGTAATGGATAAGTTAGAATTTTTCAAAGTGTTTCCCTCTAAACTTATGCAAAAAATGACTTCTAGCTCATCTTTAACTTCTATATCAAAAACTTCTTGAGACAAGCAATCAATGACATCAATCGATGAAATAAAATGAACATCACTAGGGTACCTTATTGCTTCCAAAATATTAAAGTGAACTTTTTCACCATTAAACTCCATAGTCAATGTTCTTTCATCCACATCAATCTTTATCTTTAATTTTTTCAAAAATGGTCAATCCAAAAGGATTGGTACATAATTAGATGAAGGTTCTACCTCCATGTTCAATAAATAAAAGTCAGTTGGGAAAACTAATTCATTAACTTGCACTAAGACATCCTCTATAACCCCTTCAGGATAAGCGTTAGATCTATCTACCAATTGAATTGAGACACACATTTCTTTCAAAGGCCCCAAATTCAATGAAGTGTAAATGGAATATAGCATGACATTAATTGAAGGTCCTAGATCTAACATTGCTTTTTCAAATCTAGTATCACCTATTTTGCAGGGAATTGTAAATATACCTGGATCCTTACACTTTGGTGGAAGTTTTCTCTGAATGACCACAGACACATTTTATCCTACACTCACTTTCTCATCTCCTTTTAATTTCCTTTTGGATGTGCATAATTCCTTGAGAAATTTGGCATATCTTGGAACATATTTTATAGCATCAATTAGAAGTATGTTCACCTCTATTTTTTTAAAACATTTCCAAAATATCCTTGTCTTGCTCTTCTTTCCTCAATTTAGTAAACTTTCTAGGAAAGGGGGGTAAAGTATTAGTAAAATTTTTAATCACAAGAGATTGAAAATTTACCTTATTTCCTATTTCAGCTCTTTTGAAGACACTTCAAGTTCCCTTTCAATTTCTTCATCATCTCCAATAACAAGAGTCATATGTGGTGCCTTTATTTATTTACCTTAGGCTTACAATTGTTTGCGAGGGAAGTTTATCTGAATTATAATTTTCCAATTAGCTAGCAGCGGTAGCTATATGAATTAACTGATTTTCTAGATTCTGAATGCTAGCTCTTATTTTTTGTTGGAATTGTAGAGTACTATTTTGAATCTAAACAGTATTTTGAGCCAATTTTTTCATCATGTCTTCCAATGAAGGTCCAGAGTTTGATGGTTAAGCTTGTCTTTGATATGGTTGTTGGTAGGAGCTTTGTTGTTGTCCTTGTTATCCATAATTATTGAATGGAGGATTCTTCCATCCTAAATTGTGTGCATAGAGGTAGCTAGGATCATA
Source organism: Erythroxylum baracoense (assembly GCA_025629805.1). Classification (NCBI taxonomy): domain Eukaryota; kingdom Viridiplantae; phylum Streptophyta; class Magnoliopsida; order Malpighiales; family Erythroxylaceae; genus Erythroxylum; species Erythroxylum baracoense. The sequence continues at coordinate 2,552 of JAOTAY010020599.1, forward strand.
TTTCTTTTGTGGTTGACCCAGAAAATTTCCAAAAACATTCATTTGTTTCATGGATGTCTCTTACAAGGTTGGACACATATTAGTTGGATTTCCTATCATTGTGAAAATTCCATAAGCTTTAACTTGTAGAGAACTATTTGTAGTTATTTGTCTCATTAGAGATGTCATCCCAACTATCTATTGCTCCAAAGTGGCAGTACTATCTTAACTAACTTTTAATAGTCTGGGGTCCTCTCGAATGATGAATTGTTAAGAGTTAGCAGCCATGTTGGAAATTAAATTTCTGGATTCAATAGGTTTCTTATCTACCAATGCACCTCTACTTATTGCATCTATTATACTTCTTTCTTGTGGCAGAAGCCCTTCGTAAAAGTATTGGATCATGAGTTATCCATTGATTTGATGGTAAGGGCAACTAGTACACAGCCTTTTGAAATGCTCCCAATACTTATATAATGTCTCCCTACGGTGTTGTCAAATTGTACATATTTCCTTCTGAATATTCGTAGCTCAAGAGGCAGGAAAGTACTTCTCCAGAAAAGTCTTTGTATCCCATTCCAAGTAGTGATCAATCCAAAAGGCAAGTAGGAAATCCAATTCATAGCGGTGTTCTGCAATGAGACTGAGAATGCCCTCAACTTAATATACACTTCTTGCATCTCGACTAGCTTTATGCTAGAACAAACAACATGCAACTCCTTAAGGTGCTTATGAGGGTATACCACACAAAGTAGATAAAAGATGAATTAGACCAGATTTAAGCTCAAAAGCAACATCAATAGTAGGAAAAACAATGCACAAAGGTTGATGGTTGAAATCAGGAGTAGCCATGAAGTACTTCTCCTTCTTTCTCCATGAAGTACTTCTCCTTCTTGCTCCATGAAGATAATTGAGTGTGAATCTCAAGAAGATGGCTCAACGAGTATGTTTTTGGCTCACTTTAGTTATTATCTTCCAAATTGTATATAAAATCAAATATGAACTAAAGTGGGTGTTTTAAGCATTTTAAAGCATTAATCATTAAGTGTCATGGATTAAATGTATCAATAATTAAGCACATATTAGTAATTGACCATATATATTCCAGACAACCTAGTATTTTGCTATAAAAGTATATTATGAAGGATATAAAAGGGAGGTTGATTTTAGAGCTAGCATAGACACCAAAATAAAAATAGAAAACACCAAAAATAGGGGCTACATATAACAGGAAAGAAAATTAAAAGTGGAAACATCAAAATCAACTTTAGCTTCCCAAATTTTCCAAATTAAGGCGTTAAAATGACTTCATTCTCTTCTCTTCTTCTATTTCACTACCTTGTATGGAAATCTGAATAGTTGTGTTATCAACATGGTTATGGATTGCTAAATCTATATTAGTGTGTTATTATTGCATTGTTTTGTATAACTTTTATCTTATTGAATTCAATATATTATAGCTTAGTGATATTTTTGTGCTCATACTTAATTTGAATTGAGTGATTAAATCAAGATATTTATGTTAAGTTACTTAATAAGAGTTAGAACTTTAATAGATTTATAAATATTAGGTTAATAAGCAATTGAAGAGAGATCCTACTTGTGAGATAATTATCCTTGAATTTACTTCAAATCTAATTGAGTAGTTGGGAACAGCTTTGAGAAATTGAGAGACCGAAACTCAACTTTTTTCTATTTCAATTAGGATTACTTGATTAGATCTCAAGAAAGGGTAATCAAAACCTTTGAATATCTAGGATCAAGCATATTTGACTTCTTAAGGTGAAGGAAGATAAAACAAGGATAGAATAATCCCTTAGTTTCCACCATTAAGTAACTTCAATTTCATTAATATCTTTTTTGTTCAATCATCAAGTTTTGCTATTTTACTTTAATTTTTAGTTAATCCAATCTTTTGCACACTTATACAAAGTGTAATTTAAATTTTTAGGTGACTATACTCCATCCTCTTGGGAATGATATCAGTTGTACTATATATGACTCGTATATTTGTGGTATAGCCTAAAAATAGCAAATAAGTTTTTGATGTCGCTGTTAGGGGTTGCAATTTTAGCATCTTATCCAATTTTAATTCTTTTGATGTAAGGAGTTTGATACTTTTTTCTTGTGTGATTGCAGGTGCATGAACGCATGATTCACAAGGATTTTGAGAAACGTAAATGATATACAAGCTTATGACATCACCAAGTAAAAGAGTGATATTTGAGAAGAAAGATGCCATAAAGCGATAGAAAGAACAATGGCAGAGGAATGAAATCAAGGAGAACAACGGAGAAACCTTATGGATTTCATGAGGTCAGGGTTTAATGATAATCCACAAGGGATAACGAGACCACCAATACAGACCAATATGTTCGAAATCAAACTAGTACTGCTAAATATGCTACAAACCAACATCTAATTTTATGGATTGGGCAGTGAGGATCCTAATTTTCAATTTGCCAACTTCCTGGAGATTTATGATATGTTTAAATAGAATCGAATGTCGAAATATGCAGCCAAGATGAGGCTCTTTTCTTTTGCACTTAAAGATCAAGCCAAGGCATGGTTAAACTCTCTCAAACCAAAAATTATCACAACATAGGAGCAACTGGTGCAAGCCTTTTTGGCTAAATACTTCCCCTTTCTTTATATGAAGCATAAGAGAAATTCAAAGAATTACAAAGGAGCTATTCACGTCACAACTTGCCAAAGGAGTTCCTTTTGCAAACATTTTATAATAAAGTGAATTCACCAACATAAGGACCATAGATGCAGTAGCTGGTGGCTCTTTAATGAGGAAAACGGTTGAGGTACCATATGATCTATTAGAAGAGATGGCAAACAATAGCTGCCTATGGATATCAGAAAGAAGTAAACAACAGTTATATTTTAAAGATCAAATGGGGGTGCTTGCTATATATATACACAACATAAACATATGAACTTGCCATAATCTCTGATCCATATATCAAATCCCCATACAAAATTTTTAAGATATAAAATATGTAAATTCCATAGCCATCACTTTGTCTAATAATGAAAAAATTAATTTAGAATGTTATTCAATGGTTGAATTCAATGACAATGTGTATAGGAAAGAAACATGATTTCATTCAAACTAAGGCTTACAATATGATATTCTTACTTGTCTTAACTTAGAAATTTTCTTATACAAGAGATTAGAAATGTTGACTAAGAAACTATAACATCAATTGCAAACTAAATGACATTATCACTTACCACAAAGCATTTGTCTACAACCATAAACAAAATTTTTATTATGTTATAAGAAAATGAAATGGGATCTTATCATAAACATTACATATGATTTAAGTTAGAAATCCTAATATCCCCTACTTTTAATGAAATGTAGCAATACAACAAATGATCATTCTAAAATATAATGACAAAATTTACACTTAAAAATGTTCAAATTTAAATGATTATATAAACCTTTATTACACTAATGTCAATATTTCTAAGAATTACAAAACAAATAATATAAATACCTGACTAGTCGTACATGCATCAATGTTAATATCTAAATTCTTGAAAATATTTTTTGTATACATGGAAACAATATGTAAGAAATCAATAGTTGATAAAGACATATCCAAGTATTTGTCCAACACTTGGTTTGCATCTTCCTGATGACATTATAACTTTAAATTCAATAGACTGCTTGCAACATGAAGAAGAATCGGTTGTAGATTGCTAAACCCCTTATTCGAAAGGAATTGATAGAGTCAGATTCATATGTAAAGGCTAGGTACCTTCCCCGCATTCACACCTTTAAGAAAGTTGATCGATAAAATCCTACGCCCCTCAAAAGGCTGAGAAAAGGATCGCTACCAAGTTCTAGTTACCACAAAGTGGTTTTCTTATGGTAAAAAACTAAGAAGCTAAGATTACTCTTCATAAACATTATTTTATTATCTAACTTCCTAGAGGAAATCCAATAATTACGCTCTCTAGTAATAAAATTAATAAGAAAAAACTTACTAACAAACTACTAGGTATATGTATCATAAGATATAAGTAAATAATTAGAATATTGTAAAGGAGTTTATAACTTGCGTTCTTTTAAGTTACATAATCATCCAACCATGTTTGGTTCCTAGGTTTAAAACATAAAAGGATGCCACTTAATATTAGACTAAAATTAACATTTTAAACAATGTCTTTTCCAACGAACCTAGAAAAACAATTCCACCAAAACTAAGTTCATGTTAAATAATAAAATATAAATACCATTAAAAATATCAGTAACAGGTGGATCAATATTAATATTAGCATAAAAAATAATATAGTTACCTTTTCTTCCATGCAACTTTTATATTTTATATATATATATATATATATATATATATATATAGAAGTTGGAAGTCTATGATGAGTTGAAGATTTCATCCTAACTTCTACCAACTCTAATTATGTTGCGTAACAATTGCATGCCTTCAAATGTATCAAAGTGCTTACCTTTATTCATTAAAGCTCTATATAAGTGTTGTCAAATTTGTTTCGATAAACATACTTGTTGGTTAAGCTTTAAATAATATAATCTTACCTCCTTATTTGCATGTTCTTTCTATCTATTTTACTTATTTTTGTTTAATATCTTTAATGTCCATCATCAATGTCTTCCTACAATCCTAATTATTTCCCAATACTTGAATTTTATATAGAAGAATGTCAATAATTATTATAAATAGTAATCCAAATATAACTAAGACTTCTTTAAGATATACCACTCTTTTGAACCTCATCTTCTTCCTCTTCTTATACATTGTCATCTACCTAAGTCTCGAGATAACCTCAACCTTATTCTCCTCAATCATCAACAACTCATCATACCTAGGCACATCTTTGTTTTTGGGTCAATTTTTAGCATCTCTTCACACCTCGAGACCTATTGCTCACTTAAATTATCTGCCATCTTTTACATATCCTCACGCCTTAAGACTTCTTCTCTTCCATTTTTTAATTAAAAATTTAACTAGAGGTTAAATACATATGGAGGAACCTATTGTTCAAGAAGAGAAAGTAGAGGATATAAAAGAAGATGAAAAGGAGAAAAATAAGGAGGCAATTAAGGAATTATTGACATTCATCTTAGGTACAGAGGGCTCCAACTTCCCACAAAACAAACCATCGAGGTCAATTAAAGATCTAGGGGAATTTCTTATTCCTTATTATATTGAAAGTTTGTTACTAAAAAAGGCATTAGTAAATTTGGTTTTCTTAATTTAATACCTTATGTCCTTATTATCTTACAACATGTGGCCTATTTGTAAGCTAAAGAAACTTTACGTGGGATAACAGGTGGAAGTTATATATTCAGGTTGAAGAAGAACCTGTTGAGAAGCCCATAAACAAGACTTATAAAAGAGCATTTGTTAGGAGGCAATCCAACAATTAAGTGTTTTGTTTTGAATAAGTAGCTTGTAAGATTTTCATTGGTAGTTTATCTACTTTTATAATTTTATTTTGATCATCATAACTTTATAGTTGAGATTTAATAGAGTTCCACAGTTTACGAAGGTAAAATTACCTTTAATTTAGAGTGGAAAAGATTTCATTAGCATTGGATGGAAGTTGATGACTTTAGACAAGAATGTAAATTCTTTTTATCAAATGATCACCAGTTATTCTCACCTTTACATTATTTTTCATTTTTTTCATTTTCCTTGCATGTTTTGTACATTAAGGGCAATGTACAACTTAAATATGGAGGAAGGACATAGCAGTCAAGCTTGTCAATTTTTTATAATTCGCTTAACAAATGATAATTTGGGAATCCTTTTAAAACAAATGTTGATCAAAATGATTCATTATAAGTTTGGTTGTGATTGTGATTTGATTTATTTTAGCACATAGTTACCAGTTTTGATTATTAAATTGATTTCAATTTAGTTGATTAATTTTGGGAATAGATACTTGATTTCTATCATGATACTTTATGTATAATTTGTACATACATTGAGTTAAACTAAGTTATTTTTTAGCATTTTTATTACCTAACATATATATATATATATTAGTAGTATATGAATAAATGAGCTTAAACAATTTGATTTTGCTAGCTTTTTACCAATAAAAAGGTCAAAGTTAAAGAGTGGTGCTAGTAGCCATTTGAGACAATGACCTAGTTGAGTAACTAGGAGTATTCATAACAAGGTGTTTACTCTCATGTAAAAAGGCTAGGTGACTTTTTGATCAAACTTTTAAATGCTCTTATGTTGTTTAAATTTAGTTTTCTAATAAAGGGTATGAAAGTGTTTAAAGGTTTTAACATTGTTCTTATGTAAGTTAACTTTATGCAACAAATGGAATGGTATGAATTGAGTTGAAATATGAAGATTTATGAATGAAATTGGATTCATTTATAATTTAATGCAAGTAGCTAAATTCTTAACATTTCAATGAACTTTGTAATTGAATGAAAAATGGAGAATCTTGCTAGATATCCTTTTTTATTTAATTTTTTTTTCATATTGTTTCTTATTAAGTTGAGAGTAATGAAATTGATATTCTTGAGGACAAGAAAATGCTAAAGTATGGGGGAGTTTGATAAATATTAAATAGGCTATATTTTAATCCCACATTTAATGCATCTTTGCTTGTCTATTGAGAGTTTCTTATTATTTTTTTATTATCTTGTTTTTATTATGTCTTGGGTCTTATTTGCCTTTATGGATAAAAAGGAGAAGAATTATGGCAAAATCAGGACAGAAAATAAGAAAATTAGAGTTATTTTAATATGATGATGAAGGACATGCATGTTAAGTCTACATGGCCATGTGGGTTATCGTATAGCTATCTAAGATCATATTTCTTTGAAATTTATAAAGAATTGAAGGAAATGGGGGATACGATCATATATATGACCGTGTGATTGATCATTTCCACTATAAAAAAAACCATAATTTTAAGCTATAGAAGGGTAAAACAAAGAAAAAATAAAGAGTAAGTAGAAAGGGTTCATAAGAGACTCAGGGAAGTCTTGGGAAATTTGATATATATAACCTATAACAATAGAGAGAATGAATAACAAGTAAGGAAACATATTTGTATTGGATTTTCTTCAATATAGTGGATTACATAAAAATTAAAAGGGATCTCAACGTGGTTCTTTTAATTTTTGTTTAACTTTAATGATAGATTATGAACTAAGCCTTTATTGGTACTTGGATTAGATGAACCCTAAGATAGACCTTGTAGTGATTTTATTTAACTTAATTCAATCTTTAGTTTTATTGAGATTCAATTATGTGGTCTTAATTATCCTTAAATTAATATTGCTAGCATATTATTTCATGTATGTTTGCATGCAATTGAGAATGAGAAATTCTTTTTTATAAGTAAATATACCATAATTGAAAGAATTTACATGTAAACCTAGTTATAAATCATCATAAATCCTCTAGATTAAGGTCAAACCTAAAGGTTAAATTCACGAATCGATTAATAAAATCTTAGGGTTTAACTAGAAAGAAATTTTAGTTAATCAACTGAGGCTTAGACATTAATAGTCTTGAGAAAGATATTAGTATAAAATAGGAATTTCCACAATCTAATGAACTAATGGTTAAATTGATTACTGAAATCATGATTGCATAAGAAGTCCTAAGGGAATTCAAAATCTAGACAACATTGTTTTCCTTGATTATTTCTTAGTTTAACATTCTAGTTGGTCAATTATGTTGATCTATTTTTGTTTATTATTTTAATTTTGCATTTGATTGATCTTAAACACCATAATTTGTTAGGTTAGATAATAGAAAGATGGTAAGTACTAGTAATTCTAGTCTTTGTGGGATTGACTCGTACTTCTAATGCTAGCTACAGTTACGACATGCACTTACGACTTAGAAAATAAATTTTCATTTAAAGTTTTTAGCACCTTTATCGGGGATTGCAATATTAGGGAAGGCATATTTTTATTAATCTATTCAATTTATTTCTTTTATTTTTTTTTAATTTATTTATCATTAAAGCTTTATTTCTTGATATTATGTTTGTGGCTTATTTGGAAAGAATTGGATATTCATCATCGTAACTGCCATATATAATGGAAGAATGGAGAGAATAGTATTCTTAAGGGGATTATAATTTGTCATCACCTATGGCAGGATTAGAAGCTTGGAATGAGAGGCATGGTAACATTTATTCAAAAGCTCAACCAATAACTATAATGTGTTATAAATTTGTGGTGGTGATCACCTTAATCATGAATTTCTGACATCAAAGTATATGAAGGAGCATCCAAATTGTATAAGGAATTGACCTCAAGATACCCATTATGAGAATACTTATAATCCAAAGTATAGGAATTATCACGACTTTGCATGGAATGATTATGATTCATCTGGATTTCTATAACAACAGTAGCAAGACGAATATTAAAATCATATAGATGTCCTCGTGAAAGACATTGCTTTACAAGAGGCTACTCTCTATAGATTTAATAAGCTGGGTGTTTTGTTCATATGCACTAAGCTAAATTTAAGGGAATATGGAAATACTAACTTTATGGAATGAAGAGGAGCTAGAGGTTGAAGACATGGAGGAACCTGCTATTCAAGAAGAGAAAGAAGAGGAGATAGAGGAAGATGAAGAGGATGAGGATGAGCCAAACAAGGAGACTATCAAGGAATTATCTATAGTCATCTTAAGTACGAAGGGCTCCAACTTCTTACACAAACAAACTATTGGAGTCAATTGAAGATATAGGGGGTTTTATTATTCCTTATTATATTCACAATTTTTCACTAAAAATGACTTCATTGGATGCACTTGGTTTTCTTAATTTGAAACAATATGTCCTTATTATCTTGCATCATGTGGCCAATTTATAGGTTAAAAATCCTTTATGTGGAAAAATAGGTGTAAGTAAGTTACTGATTATAGATCCATGATAAAGGACTTGTTGAGAAGTCCAACGATAAGAGTTATAAAGAAGCACAGGTTAGGAGGTAACCTAACAATTAGGTGCTTTTGTTTTGAATGAGTTAGCTTGTAAGATTTTCATTAATAGTTTAGTTATTTTTATAATTTTAGTTTAATTGTCCTAATTTTGTACTTAAGATTTGATGGAGTTCTATAGGTTACAAAGGCAACATCACCCTTTACTTTAGAGTTAAAAAGATTTCATTAGCATTGGATGAAAGATAATGACATTAAACAAGATTGGAAATCTTTTTCTATCAGGGGAACACCAATTATTCTTATCCCTCCATTATTTTTCATGTTTTTCATTGTTCTTGCATGTTTTATATATTAAAGACAATGTACAACTTAAGTGTGGGAGAAGGACATAATAGTCAAGCTTGTTAATTTTTTTATAATTAGCTTCATAATGACTAACTTAGGAACTTTTTAAACCAGATGTTGATCAAGATGATTCATTTTAAGTCTGGCTGTGATTGTGATTTGATTTATTTTAGCAAATAGTTATAAGTTTTGAATATTAAATTGATTTCAATTTAGTTTATTAATTTTGAGAATCGATAATTGATTTGCATTATGATACTTTATGTAACATCCCGTTTCTATAGAACGGGTCGGACCTGAGAAACGGGCCCAAGTGAGGTCAATCGGAGAAGTTAGGAAA
>JAOTAY010020600.1:0-12146 GCA_025629805.1 Erythroxylum baracoense
ACGGGATGTTACATAATTAACGCTCTTCCAAGGCTTCTTCATTTGTCTCTTAATGTTATATTTATACTTTGGAAGCCCTAGGGATGATTTGGGGTCGAAACGGTCCAAAAAGTCTTGTGAAACTTGAGTGCTAGTGTCATCACCACATAGGCCACGATCATGGCCCTTCCTGCCATGATCGTGGCTAGCACCTAACCCTCTCTGTCATGATCATGGCCCAAAGTACAAGATCGTGGCCTAGCACAAAGCTCTCTATCACGATCGTGGCCCAAAGTGCATAATCATGGCCAAGTTCCTATTAGCTCGCCTCTTTCTGTCACGATCGTAGCCTATTGTGCCACAATTGTGGGTCATGGTTTTGACTCGAAACTCTTTAAAACTTCTCTGTTCTTCGCCGTTTACCCTGAAACACTAACAAACACATCAAGGTACCTCAAAAATATAACATTTAAACTCAAAGACCCATACTAACCCATAAAAAACAGTTAAACACATAAACTAAACAATTAAAACCTAAATACACACTAAACACTCAAATTAACACTAAATACCTAACAAATTAAACCCTAAAACATAATGCAAATTGTAACTATCAACATCCCCACACTTAAATGTTTGCTTGTCCTCAAGCAAACAAAACAGCAAACACACAATACACAATGCAATAATGAGATAATGGGTTCAACTTCATGAAATAAATTTAATCTTAAACACAATCATACAAGTTATATCTAATCATTAACATGCAAAATCTATGTCTGGGGGCTTCGAACTAAATATACAATTTAATCAAGATCTAAATGTTAATTTATTTACCCTTCTCAATTGTACACACACATTAGTAATTCTTTGGTCCTTCAGACTCTGTAACTGTTCCCAAGTATATTTTCATGAAAAGTCAAGCTTGTTAAAAGTTTGGTAGGTTTTATTAAGGAAACACTTTTTTTTTGTTTTTTAAATATAGACTTAGTCTTTTTACAAGAAGGAAAACATTGGTAATGAATGTTGATCCAGTTATTCAACTAAATTATGTTTTTTTTAAACAGCTTGGTTGAAATGTCATTATAGCTTTTTGACGCGAAGGCATACATTTGTGATGCATGTCGATCCGGTTACTCAACTATGTCATGTTTTTAACTAGCTACTAGCTCTATTCATAACCCGAAGGCCAGTAGAATAGTGATTTATTTAACAAAAAAAATACTTACTTCTTTTTTATTTATTTATTTTTAATAGCTTACCTTATTGTTTAAGCTACTTATTTCCATAAAAAAATACTAGTTAAGCTACTTGAGTTGAAAGGTCTCAAATTATGAATGAATGTGACAACTTATAGGGTGCTAAATTTCCACTAAATCCTAATTAAGCTGTATATTTATTCGAAGACTCTTATTTCACTAATTTTGCGAGCTAATGATTATTTACAACTTAATAGACAATATTCAAAATTAAATCAATTTCACTCCATCTAAGCCATTGACACATTCATACAGTTCACAAAATGCAAACTAATAACAATCATACAATATACAAATTCACATTCAAAAGAAAAACACATAACCCTCCCCACACTTGAACAACACATTGTCCTCCATGTGAGAAGAGAGCAACTAAGCACATAAAAGAAAGTAGAGTTTAAAATAGAGCAAAAATAAAATAAAATAACCATAAAAATTAGAACTGAAGGATAATTTGAAAAAGAAAAATAAATGGGTTAGACACAAATCCTATGTAGATTGAGTTAGTGATAGTGTCGGAGACAGCAATTGAATGCCCTGAGCCTCGAAATATCTGTGGATCTAACAGATATCCCAGCTCCGGCGTCTTTGTATCTGGGCCATCTCCTTCACCATTCTAGTGTTTTCTATGAGTGTCTTGTAAGTTTCAGAGATTGCATCCAAAACTTCCTTCCAGCCATGTTCTTCTTCCTCTTCTTCAGATTCTTCACTTGATTCCTCTTCCTGCCGAGGTGGCGCTGAGCTCAAACTTGCCTTGATTTGGACATGTGCCTTCTGGCTAATATCCCTAAGTTCCATATTATGGGACTTATGGATTTCAACCTGCCATAAGTGAAGATGGTTTAAGAATTTTGGGAGATGAACAGTTAATTCCCTCCGTTCCACGCCAAAATATTCTGTAATGGCTGACACTATATACCCCATTCATAGATTATTGCTCCTCTTGTGTGAAGTCTCAATAATGGCATTCATCACATGTATGGATGTGCAGACTGGAATACTGTAGTCCATGCACTACAACATAAAAAGTTCCTTTGTGGAACAATTGTTGGTTTTGGTTTTATTGAAAACTAGTTGACACATAAATTTGTGCAGCAACAAGTGTTCGTGGGACTTTATAATGTTGTTATAAACATTCTTGACATGAAATTGCTCAATTCCAGTAAGCTCATTCCAGTATTAAGAAGGAAGAAAGTCTTCATGATGATCGATGATGGAGGATTCGGGGAATCCACACATCTTGCACATGATTTTTACATTTAATTCATAAGCTCGTCCTCCCAACCTAAAACACAATTCTTTTGGATTCCTAGGGTCGTAGGTTAGGGAAGTGAAAAATTCAAGTGTAGGCTCCTGCTAAATAGGAACTTGAAATCGTATGAATTAGGCCTACTGGATCCTCTCAGCTAGGTTTTCTACTTGCTCACATAACTCTAGCCTATCGAGTGTGTCAAAATCAAAGCACTTAAGAACAACAATTTGTCTAACACGAAGGGATCGGAAACAAGTACCTTCCTCCTCTGTGTAGATTAGGAAGGGTGCACCAAATTCTACTGCTCGATTTCTTCGTCCACATCCCGTAACTTGCTGTCGTCCATATTGCTCCCGTCGGATGATTGTTTAATGCGCAGCATAATTGGGTAGAATGTGGAAGAAAATTGGAAGGTCATAAAATTTTAGAAAGATGTGAGAGCTTTTATGGCTTGAAGTGTGGAGAGATAAAGTGAAAATGAAAGTGAAAGTGAAGTTAGAATTGAATATATAGGTGGTTAGAAGGGTAAACTGGTAAAAATTTCATTAAAAATTGCATGCTCCCCTTGTTTTGTATAGTCGCAGGCCACGATTGTGGCCAGTGACTTTCCACCACTTCTTGATTTTTCCTTCCTTTGTTCTTTTTCCAATCTTTCCAATTTCACTTCTTAATTCTTTTTAACCCCTCTTTACCTCTTTTTACTCTCTTGCTTAAGTCATCCACTTATTCCAAAATCTTATTCCTCCTTTATTTTATTCAAAACAACAATAATCCTAACTACGGAATTCAAACGTTCTAACAAAAATAACCAAGAAACTAATTTTTTTCTATGGGTTGCCTCCCATACGGCGCTTCTTTTAACATCAATAACTCGATGCTCCTTTAAGCTCACGATGGTCAGAATGAATGGTGCGATGGTAGTGTCATCATTAACCTCAAAGTTTAAACTTTAGCTACCATGCTACAATCCCCACCTTCCTTGCAATTCTCCTTTCCTCGCCTTCTTCTTTGTGAGTGCTTCTTCCTGAAAACATTCCCAGGATCATCGATATCTTCCCATTCTCCTCGAGGTTTGGGTTCTTTGATATCCACTGGAGGTGAAGGAGAACCTTACTCTCTTCTAGCCACCTTGAAGATCAATTTCTCCTTTCCTATTCGCAAAGTTAATTCGCCCCCATCGACATCAATGATTGAATGCGCAATGGCCAAGAATAGTCATCCAAGAACTATTGGGGTGTCTCCATCTTCGCTAATGTCCACTATGTAGAAGTCTGTTGGAAAGATATATTTATCAAGTTTTACTGGCACATCCTTGATAATCCCCATCAGTTTATAAATTATTTTGTCGACCGTCTTTACCAAAAACTTGGTGGGTACTAACTTTGGTAACCTAAGCTTCAGACTAAAAGTGTAGGGCATCATGTTTGTACTCGTACTCAAATCCATGAATGCCCTATCTATGATGATTCTATTGATACTGCAGGGGATGAAAAAGTCCTCTGGGTCCTCCTTCTTCTGTGCAATGTTGGGGTCTTTTTTTTATGCTTGCTTGTTAACCTTCTTTTTGACGAATTCCTTTAATTTGAGTTATGTCCGTAGTTGTTCCGTTACTTCCTCAACCTTATTGGATCCAATTTCCTGTAATTGCCTCGCTGCCCTCTTTGCATATAACTCTTGTTACTGCACAATAGGGAACGGAAATACACGTTGAGTTGCCTTAAGTGACTCAATCACGGGCTCATTTGGAAAATCTTCTTTCATTGTTTGACTTTCTCCTTCATCTTCTCCTCCTTTTAACTTCTCAGGTTCCTCATCCTGGGTTTTGCTGATTGGCATGATCCATTCTTTCAAATTAGACTCGGTGTTGCTTGGAAGAGTTCCAACATTCCGAGTAGACATTGCTTCTACAAGTTTACCTACTTAGACTTCTAGATTATGTATGGATGAGGCATGGTTCTTCGTGATTTCCTTGAATTTGCTCTCGAGCCTCCTATATGCTTCCTCCATGCCTCCGATCTTATCCAAAATCTTGTCTAACTTTGATTCCATCAAGTTCGCTTTATCTTACTGGAAACTCGATTGTCCTTGAGGCCTAAACTGTCCTCCATTGTTGTTTGACCAGGAGAAGTTAGGGTGGTTCTTCCACCTAGGGTTCTAGGTATTGGAGTAGGGATTATTACCCCCTCCTCGTCCATATTATGCCCCAATATATTTCACTTACTCCTGACTGTCCTCCTTCATTAAATAACACTCCATGGTATCATGGTCTATCTAGCCATAGAGCTCACACTTCAACTATACAGCCTTCACCTGAGCTAAGGATGATGACTCCTTTCATGTTGTTTAGTTATCGGATCAGGTTGTCGATCTTCGCTTGCATCTCTGTCATCTGATCAACCGCGATAATTTCCTTCTGCTCTTTGAAAGTAGCCGGTGGCCTCCCTCACTCGTTTGTCTATAAGTAACTATTGCTTGCCATTTCCTCTATCAACTCCTCCACTTCATCAATAGTCTTTCGCATCAAGGATCCTCCAGACACTGTGTCGATTGTGCCTCTTGTCGGTAGGTTAACTCCATTGTAAAAGTTTTGCAAAAGGAACTCCTTTGGTAGGTTATAGCGTGGGCACTTCCTTTGTAGGTCCTTATATCTTTCCCGCACTTTGTAGATTGATTCCCCGTCACCTTATTGGAAATTAGTGATTTCCTTAATTATCTTAGTGGTCTTGGTCAACAGGAAATACTTGTTCAAAAAGGCATGCACAAGCTGATCCCATGTCATGATGTTAGTTGGGCTCAGTGAATGGTACCAAGCCTTCACCCTGTCTCTAAGAGTAAAGGGAAACAGTCTAATTCCAACAGCATCCTCTGACATTTGATGATACCAAAAAGTATCACAGATCTTGAGGAAATCCATGATGTGCGCATTGGGATCCTCATTTGCCAATCTATAGAATTGCACATTCTGCTGAAGCTTATTGAGGAGTGCAGGTTTTATCTCGAATGAAGCCGCTTAAATATGCGGCCTACCCATTCCTTAGTTCGACGGGTTAAACCTCGGCCTCATAAAGTCCATCAGGGTCCTCTGTTGTCAGCCTTAGTTCACTCTGTCCATGTTCTATTGGAATTCCTCAACCATTGTTGATTTGCCAATCTCTTCATCTCCTTCTCATCAAGCTTTCCTAAGGGTTCGTTCTAGTCTAGTAATATCTAAATCTAACGCCTCCACTGCACAACTCAAACCTCTTGTGACTCTTTTGTTCATGCAAGAGCACAATTTCTGAAATGAAACGAAAGAAATGAAAATAAAAAAATTAAAAACTAATCTAACACCTTAAACTATAGAACTAAACTATCGACTCCCTAACAACGGCGCCAAAAACTTGATCGGGGTGTTATACTATGAAAAAGTTTTAATATTTATAACCTCGTTATTTTCACAAGTGCATGTGTTGTTTGCGTAGTACCTAAAGTATCGTTCCCACGAGGAAGGTTAATCTAATCCTAAAATCTGAAGTCAGAGACTATTAAACAAATATTTAACAAACAATAAATTTTAACAAAAAGATAACTAAATCAAATAACCAAATCAACTAACAAAACAATAATTGAAAATTAACACTTAATTAAAAATAATCACGATGACGATTAACAATTTTAAATAACAATTGATGGAAATTTATCGAATTGTTGAACAATGATTGCACACCCTTAAATTCCACCTAATGAGTTTACTGAAAGAGAGAAAGAGAAAATTACCTATCCTTAATGTCAACCTAACTTATTACGATTTATCGAATTAATGATTCTTGACAATCCTAGAGTCAATTACTCTCTCTCAATGATGGAGATCAAGCCATGGAGGACATACCAAGGAGGGAGTAGTCTAGTCCAGCTCAAGTTGATGATCCTTTAGACATTGGAAGAGGGCCAATGACTCTAGCAAAGGCTAGAAGAATGAAAGAGGCTCTAAATGGACAAATTAAAGATGTTCGGTCCAAACAAGAAGCCATTGGTATTGACTTGATATGGGGCATCCAACCAAGTTATTTTGCATGCTGGTAGGTGGGATAGATCTAAAAGATGCTGAATTTTGGACACCTTAGAGCTTTCATTTGAGTTCTTAGTCTTTATAATAGTTTAAGAAGACATCTTGATCTTTCCAGAATGCCTAAGAACTTCTCAATCTGAGTTCTTTTGGCCCCTAAACAGATAAGCTTTCTCTGGAGTCCAGAATCTACCCATACACTGCTCTCCCTTTTCTTAGTGCGACCTTTTGGCTTTAGTGCGTGTTTCGGACCTTATTTTGATATTTTTATGTAATAATGGGATATTTAAACTATTTAAGCCCAAGGGTTTCAGTTTGTTTAGATAACGTTTATTAGTTTGGGTTTTGGTTGCTCTATTGGGCTATTTAAGATAATTTAGTTAATTTCAGCCCAACTTGGTTTGATTTGGGCTTATTTTACTTAGTTAGGGTTTGTAAGGTTTCTTTAACCTAGAAAATATTTAAGTAGCTATCAAAAACAATTGTAAGGGGGTTATCACGAATTCTGAATTGAAAAGTGAGTTTTTCTTCACAACTCTTGGTTCTTCTTATAACTGAAAACTCATCTAGGTTAAATCCTTGTGAGTGACTTATCAAACACCTTTCCTTAGTGTTTGTGACGTCATCCCTTTCCAATACCTTTGGTTCTTATTTCTTTAAGCAATGGGTTAAAGGTCTTTCCGCTGTTACATATGCCAACTAGTCCTGGAAATTTGTTTTCTGAATTTGATTCATGGGTTCAAAAGCACGTTCTTGTCGAGTCCACATCAGTTTAGTATCAGAGTTTTGGCTTAATTCTATTAAACTCATACTTATTCTTTTATGCTTTCTTGTTTGTTTCTTCAAAAATCTCACAAAAATTCGTTTCTTTTTGGTTGTGACAAATCAGACCTTTCATGTTCTTTTGTCTTTTTGAATTCTTATTTCTGAATTCATGTTCTTGTTTTCTTTTAGTGAATCTTTGCTTTCTTTATCTTCAAACCTAAATCAAGAAAAGAAAAAATGTGAAAGGGAAAAAAAAGAAATCAGAAAAAAATGTGAAAAAAGGAAAGAAAAAGGAATCAGAAAAAAAAGTGAAAAGCAAAGAAAAAGGAATCAGAAAAGAAAGAAATCGTGAAAAAAAGAAAAGAAAAAGAGCCACAAGCAAAAAAACGGTAGCAGTTATATTCAATTCTACGATTAAGACTAGATTGTGTTCAATCCTTGTTATATCTTGAGTCTTAGATCATCTTTTGAGTTCATTTCAGTTAGTTTGTTATCCTTTGAGTCTTTTGATTTTTAGAGTCATAATTCTGTCCATTCCATTCACTTTGTTCAGTAATTCATTTCACCATTTATACTCCTATGTTTGGTGAGTTTAACTTGCAAGATTTACTTAGATTTGAGCTACTTAGTTCTATTAAGAGCTAAGTTGGGTGAAGTGAGAGGAAAAAGGCAAAGTGAGGAACATTAAGTTAAAAGCCTTCAAGAGAGTAAACACCTAGAGAGAGAATGCATATTTGGGTAAACACTTGGGGGAAAAAACTTTTACTACTCACTTTTTGTTTTACTTTGCAAATTTCACTTAAAATGGTTTCTGGTGGAGAAGAGAGGAGGGTGAATGAAACTATAGAGCAAAGGGCCATGAGGTAACATTTTGAGCACATGGAAATCAGATTTGGTGAAATCCTTGATAGGTTGGAAAGGCAAGATGCAGTTATAGCTAGATTGCAAAGAAACCGTGGAATTAAGGCACCACAAATGCAGAGGCAACGAAGGCAACCAATTCTTGATAAATTAGAAGATGAGGATGATGATCTTGAGAAGTTTGAAAATCATGCTCCTTTGGACATAATTGAACACCTTAGAGTGGGTGGTAAAAGGAGAACAGTTGTGGATCAAGTGGATAGGAATTTGGGCAGTATTAAGTTCAATATTCCTCGTTTCCAAGGAAAAGGTAATCCAAAGGCTTATTTAGAGTGGGAGAAGCGAGTAGGGTGAGCTTTTGATTACCATAATTACTACGAAGAGAAAAAGGCAAAACTTATTACTGTTAAGTTTACTGACTATGCTATTGTTTGGTGGGATCAGCTTGTTTTATCTAGGAGATGTAATCGTGAGAGGCCCATTGAAACTTGGGAGGAAATGAAGGTTGTCATAAGGAAGAGGTTTGTCCCATCTCATTACTATCAGGATTTGTACAATAAGTTACATAACCTTACTCAAGGGTCGAAAAGTGTGGAAGAGTACCACCAAGAAATTGAGTTGGCTATGATTTGAGCTGATGTACAGGAAGACTGAGAAGTAACCATGGCATGCTTTTTAAAAGGCTTGAATAGAGATATTGTGGATGTAGTGGAGATGCAACACTATGTGGAACTTGAGGACATGGTGCACATGGGCATGAAGGTGGAATGACAACATAAGAGAGGGGGTTCCAAATATAGTTTGGCCACTTCCATTTGGAGATCAAAATGGAACAAAATGGGCAGCAAGGTGGACAGAAGGGAAATGCCCAATTTAAGCATGACATCCACTGCAAGTAAAGCTAAAGAAGTTGCCCAATATTCTAAAAATAGTGATATCAAATGTTTAAGTGTTTGGGCAGGGGACATATAGCATCACAATGCCCTAACAAAAAGGTGATGGTGATGCAGAGGGATGGCAAAGTAGAATCTGAAAGTGAAGTAAGTGAGGCCAATTCTAAACAAGAGCTAGATGAGAGCGAGGGTGAGGAATATTCAGTAGTTGGTGAAGCTCTTATTATTAGAAGGAATTTAAGTGTGCAAGTGAAAGAGGAGGAGGATATAACGTGAGAACATCTTCGATACCCACTGCCACATTGGAGGCAAAGTGTGTAGCATGATCATAGATGGAGGAAGTCGCACTAATGTTGCTAGCACCTTGTTGGTTGAAAAATTAAAGCTCCTAACTTTGAAGCGTCTATAGCCTTATAAGCTACAATGGCTAAATGAATGTGGTGAAATAAAGATTAGCAAACAAGTCTTAATTTCGTTTACTATAGGGAGATATAGTGATGATGTACTTTATGATGTGCTTCCTATGCATGCTGGACATTTGTTGTTAGGAAGGTCATGGCAATTTGATAAGAGGGCTATACATGATGAATTTAAGAATAGGTATTCTTTTGTAATGCATGGCAGACCTATACTCTTCTACCCCTAACTCCCAAACAAGTGTATGAAGATTAAGTAAGATTAAAGAGTGAATATGAAAAGAAAAAGAGTGAGCTAGAGAGTGCAAAAGAAACAAAAACAACAAAAAAAGAGAAAACAAAGAAAGAGAGTGAGAAAGAAACAAAAGAAGCAGAAAAAGAGAAAGAAACAAAGAATCAAAGAGAGAAGAAAAAGATAGAAACTCTACTTTCTTTGCAAAAGAAGGTGAGGTCAAGAGAGCTCTTATCTTAAATCCATCTTTATACTCTTGTACAAAGAAGCATTCCTAAGTACTAACGACCTTAATACTACTCTTCCTAATGTTGTTTCTTCTCTTTTGTAGGAATTTGAAGATGTCTTTCCCAAGGAGATTCCCCATGGATTACCACTAGTGAGAGAGATTGAACATCAAATAGATTTCATCCCTAGAGCATCCATTCCAAACCGGCCAGCTTATAGAACAAATCTTGAGGAGACTAAGGAGCTACAACGACAGGTTGAGGAGTTGCTAGCAAAGGGATATATCCGAGAAAGTTTAAGTCCATGTGTCATGCCAATGTTGACAGTGTCTAAAAAGGATGGATCTTGGAGAATGTGTGTTAATTGCTGAGCTATCAATAAGATAACGGTAAAGTATAGACATCCTATTCTTTGGCTAGATTATATGCTTGATGAGTTATATGGCTTTTATTTTTTCTCGAAAATTGTCTTAAAGAGTGGATACCATCAAATCCAAATGCGCAAAGGAGATGAATGGAAAATAACATTTAATACCAAGCATGTTCTATATGAGTGGTTAGTTATGCCATTTGGTTTAACCAATACACCAAGTACATTCATGAGATTAATGAATCATGTACTGCACACCTACATTGGTAAGTTTGTACTTGTTTATTTTGATGATATCCTTGTGTATAGAAAAAGCTTAGGTGAGCATGTTCAGCACTTAAAATTTTTCCTAAGTATTTTACATAAAGAGTGCTTATATGCTAACCTTAAGAAATGTTCCTTTTGTACTGATCAAGTTATTTTTCTTGGATATGTTGTAAGCTCTAGGGGCATTGAGGTAGATGAAGAAAAGGTAAGGGCCATTCAAGAATGGACAACACCAAAATCCGTGACTAAGGTGAGGAGTTTTCATGGGTTAGCAAGCTTCTATAGGAGGTTTGTTAAGGATTTCAGTACCATGGCTGCACATCTAACTGAAATTATCAAGAAAAGTGTAGGGTTCAAATGGGGAGATGAATAAGAAAAAGCTTTCAACTTGATAAAGGAAAGGCTTCGTTCAGCACCATCATTAGCTTTGCCTAACTTTGCTAACACATTTAAAATTGAGTGTGATGCTTCAGGTATAGGAATTGGAGCAGTGTTGATGCAAGAAGGCTAACCTTTAGCTTATTTCAAAGAAAAACTTAGTGGAGTAGCCCTAAACTACCCAACTTATGACAAAGACATGTATGGTTTGGTGAGGGCTTTGGAGACATGGCAACATTATCTATAGCCCAAGGAGTTCCGTGATTCATACTGACCATGAGTCCTTAAAGCATTTGAAGGGCCAAGGTAAATTGAACTATCAACATGCAAAATGGATGGAGTTCCTAGAATCCTTTCCTTATGTGATTAAAATATAAGTAAGGTGAGGAAAATGTGATTGCTGATGCATTATCTAGGAGGTATGCTTTACTGTCTACTTTAAATACTAAGCTATTAGGATTTGATTATATAAAGGATTTGTATGGTAATGATCTTGATGTTACTAATATATTTTAAGCTTGTGCTAATTCTAGATTTGGAAAGTTTTATAGGCATGAAGGATTTCTATTTAGAGAAAACAGGTTGTTCGTGCGTAATTGTTCATTACGAGAGCTCCTAGTTTGAGAATCACATGGAGGAGGTCTTATGGGACATTTTGGTGTTAAGAAGACCTTGGATGTGTTAGTTGAGCATTTCTTTTGGCCTCACATGCAGTGAGATGTGAAGAGAGTTTGCAATCGATGCATTACATGCAAACAAGCCAAATCGAAGTCACAACCTCATGGGCTGTACAATCCTTTACCAATACCTAGCGAGCCATGGGTGGACATTTCAATGGACTTTATCTTGGGTTTTTCTAGGTCCAAATAAGGTATGGATTCTGATTTTGTAGTTGTTGATCGTTTCTCTAAAATGGCACATTTCATTGCTTGTAGGAAAACAAATGATGCCAGTCACATAAAAAACCTATTTTTTAAGGAGATTGTGTCTACATGGAGTGCTAAAGACCATTGTTTCAGATTGGGATGCAAAGTTCTTGATCTACTTTTGGAAGGTATTGTGGGGTAAGCTAGGTACTAAGTTGCTATTTTCTACAACTTGTCATCCACAAATCGATGGACAAATAGAGGTAGTAAATAGAACCTTGTCTACAATCTTGCGTGCTATTATTCAAAAGAATCTGAAAAATTGGGAAGAATGTT
>JAOTAY010020601.1:0-12144 GCA_025629805.1 Erythroxylum baracoense
GATATTCTTTTAACAAGTTTGAGAAGTTCTTATCAGAAAAATTAAAGATTTTGTATTCACGAAAAGAATACACAATTTAACCCCCCTTCTTGTGTATTTTGTCTATTATAAGTAATTTCTATATTAACGTGTGATTTGCTTCAAACATAACCTCATTTCAACCTAAATTTGTTACAGTTGCAAATAATTCTAGAGAGTAAAGATCCTTCCTGTCCTTCAAAGAAGTGCAGAAACCCACTTTAGCAATCAATACCTAAGGGTCCTAAGATAAGCAAAAGGAATTGGCAATTGTTCCTTTTAGACATGATTAGATTTTGTCAAAAGGGAATGTATTTAGATTGTATTCCCATTAAACATGCATATGCATTAAGTTATATACCAGATATTGCTTAGGTATAGTACTTAGAGATATTTTATAGGCAATGAAGCCATTTCTCGATTAGCTCTTGCCAATTAAAAATGGGAGCCACAATGTTACATAGGCATTAAACCCTATACCGGATAAATGAAGTAATAGGTCACCAAAAAACATATGTTCTACTAATTCCTAGTTATGAGTGCAAAATATGCAAATATTGGAATGCTAAGGAACATGTTCAATCGATCTCAGGATGTTTAGCCTTCGTTTTATAGCTAACTAAAGGATAAAAGAAGCTTTAGGCCAGACTTAATTAAACCACACTATTTTATGCCATCTTACTTCGAAAGTATGGTCCTTAATAAGCAGCCTGTATGAATCAATAGTAAATTTTCTTGATGAATTCGTACACCAAAGAATGCAATCTTCTCTTCTAGGATTTAAAGACATCCCGAATTTGGTTGATTATAGAGGAACTAGGTAGTTTAGAGATCCATAAAGCTATGTTGAACCCTTCTTCAATTGTAACCAAATTTGAAATGTCTCTTTTTAGAAAGTTTAGTTCATCGGGTCTACCTAAGCCACCAGATATACTAGCTATCATAATAGATAAATAAGGAGTGTCCATTGCAAAGTTTATGTTAGAATTCCAATCATACTGCCTCCTCTAGTTTGAGTATTTGCATAATAATCTAAGAGGAGTCATACTTTAATTCAATGGATTGGAAACTAGCATTTCAAACATAATGGGTATGTATTCATCTTACTCAAAAGGCCTTTTGGCTATGAGTAACCTCTCAATTCTCTTAATCATAAAAATCTTTTGGTGATTCTAGTAGACAAAATTTTAAGGCCTCCCTCATCCTCAGGTAAGCAAAGCTTTTTCTATTTGACTTCTACTAAAGCACACTTAGTTGAATCATCTATCCAAAAACAGTGTCTTATGATCTTCCCAATAGTATTGATGATATTTATAGGGAAGAAAACGTAAGGTGAACAGTATATATGCAAACTATTTAGCATTAAATTTATTAATTGAACTCTTCTTTCTAATATAAGGTTTTTATTGCACCAACTTGAAATTCTCCTATGAATTCTATTAATTATTGGTTTGAAATCTAAAGAAGTTGTTATATTAATAGAAATAAGAATGTTAAGATAGATGAGTGGAGGTTTTAAGACTTATTAGTCAAATTTGAGAGCTATCTAGCTGATTGTTCAGTACTCTCTGATAATACCGATTAACACTTATTCTTGTTAAGAAAGATACCTGACATTAGATAGAATGTGTTCAATGCAGACATTAAAACACTTATGGAATTGGAATATACCGTGAAAAAAAAAAGAGGTCATATATAAAATTTAGGCTACCAATCCCCTATCTTCTACATTTTGAATGATATTTAAAGCCTTGCTACTGGTTGATCGCTATTTTAATCATCCTTATAAGCACCTCCATACAAGTTTGAAGAGCTAAATAGATAAAAGATCCCTTTTTCTCAATCCTCTAACTCGTTTAATAATCCTTAAAGGCTCTTCATTAACCAAATGTCATAAGAGATTGCAATTATACAATGTTCATCCATCGCACGTAGATATTAGAAAAACCAAATACCTTAAGATTGTTTAAAACATATTTCTAATCAATGAAGTCAAAAGCCTTATAGAATTCTATTTTTATTACATAATTATTACAATAACTCTTCCTATTATAGTTCTTGAATAGCTTTTGAGTGAGTAAGATATTTTACCTAGTATTCTTGCCCTTTATAAATGCTCTTTAAGATAGATCAATAAGAGTTGCAAGTGAAACTTTAAGCCTGTAGGAGCTTGGAAATGACTTTATTAATATTGTTGTAATATAAGAAATGGTCCTGAAATTCTTGAGGGAGTTAGGGGCTAAAAACTTAGGAATGAGCCAAATGAAATTTTTATTAAGCTCCCATGACATTCTTCCATGATGAAAGAATTCAATTACTACTTTTTAATCAAAATTTTGGTAAGGTGTCACATTTTTTGAAAGAAAAAAGTATTCATACCATTTTTCCCTAGCTTTATTAGGGTTAAAGGCAAAAAGAGTTGCATTTATATCATGCTTATCAAAAGGTCTAGCTAAGGAGATAAATTTTTAGGTAGAGATTTTATCTCTGATGACAGAGTTTATGAGTTAGATAGAAAAGATGTTACTTATATAGGAACCCATGGAATTATAAGGCTTCCTATATGATTGCTTCTTAAGAGTTTAGCATAGAGCCATTCTCTAACCTTAGGGAAGTAATCTTGTTAATATTTCTCCTAAAGAAGACAAATTTATAGAAAAAGATAGAATTTCTATCACCATCTTTGAGTTATAAGTTTCTAGATCTTTGCCTTAGGATGGAATAATTGATTGTTGAAGCCTAATTATACTTATATAAGGCTTGCTTTTCTAGTTCCTGAATATGCACCTCAAGAGAAGATTGGTAAAGTGAACTTTAGTTTTTAGTAAACTCCTTTTTAGCATTAAACCTCCTTTTCTTGAGTAACTTTGGTTCATTTTTTTCTATTAGAGTTTCCTCATGCAGATGAACATCCCTTGAATTAAGTTGATTCCCTATAAGGTAGCTTCTTCAAAACCCTTTACCTCATCCAAAAAGTTTTTAAATCTCAAAGGAACACTACTCCTTTGTGAACATAACAAATAGCACTAGTATGGGAGAATGGTTTGATATAATATAATTGTTGAAATTACCTTTGTTTTTAGGAAAACTAGAAAACCATTAAGCATTAACATAGATTTATAAAGCTTATTTTGCATCAGCCATATGCTTTTTTGCTTATTACTCTATGTTAAGTGATTTCCCTCCATCTTGAGGTCTGTAACTTGTATGTGGCTAACACAGTCACTAACATTTGGAGTGCAATTTTTAATATTAAAATTACCTTCCGCTTTTGAGGGGAATAACATGTTATTGACATCCCTTAAGATGATCCAATAGGTATTGATAAAGGCTCCAATTTCCTTTAACTTGTTTCAAAGATCAATCCTTTGGAAAATATGCTTTGAAGCATATTAAAAAAAATGAAACATGGTGTCCTGTTGTTTTAAAATGACTTCCCAATGGATCATCTAATATGATATCCTAGCTTGGTGTAATTTAAAATTCCATAATTTAGAACATATAACTATTTTACCAAAATAATGAAAAAGATGAATGGTATAGAAGGCCCATTATTTTTTTTAAACAAAACAAAAATACAATTATTTTCCTTAAGCTTAGTCTCTAACAAACCTATAAGAAAAGGGTTGAGTTTGTAGAACAAAATCCTAAATAACTAGTTTCTTACTAAGTCTATTGAACCCCATATCATTCCATGAAAAAATAAACACTAAGGGGAATGAGAAAGAGTACCCTTATGCTTCATCTTAGATTTATTTTTTGCAAACATTTTAAATTCCTTATATGAAGTTGATACCATAGTTCCTTATAATATATTTTTTAAAAATTAAAAATGTTTTGATAAATAAACTCCAAATTGAGAAAAAATTTTATCACATGAATTGTCTAAGCATTTTCCAACATCAAGCTAGAGCCTAATTTAACAATGAATCTTAAAAAAGGAGACTTAATCAATATATCTTAATAACTTCCTGTATCTTCTTCCATTTCTTAAAATGCATCTGTTTACTCGGTGTTTGAATTTTCCATCTCTTATTATTACCTTGCCTTACTTATCTAATTACTAGCTCCTTATTTTGTAATTTGTCTTTGGTTTCGTATTAATGACATCTATGGTTTTATCTCATCCACTTTATAAGCCACATCTTATTGCCACACTTCTTATAAACTTTGTCATTATAAGATTGGTCTTTTTGCTTTTCTTAATTAGATAAAGTGTGTTAACACCTAAGTACTTATGTTTGAACATCCTTTGGTTTCTTTCTCTTTATATAACATACGCACCTATGTATAATGTTAGCTTGAAAAGTGTGATCTTCTATAGTTAAGGATAGTCTTACTATATTCTCTTAGTTCTCTTCTTTGCATTGGTGATTCAATGTGTTTTCTATTCTCCTCTAAATTTCTCTAGAGAATAGGCATTGAAAGAATAAATGGTCACTTATTTCCCTTTCAGTATTACAAAAAATGCATAAGAGACTTGGGTTTGGCATGCCCTTGAGCTTATCAAGTGTTCTTAGCCTATTTTACGAATAGCAACATAATAAAAGAAACTTTAGGAGTATTCCCTTTAAACTATAGTAGATTGTACCAATGCATTTTGGGTGACAGTTGTGTTAAAAATATAGTAACATGTGTTTATTGCTAAACTGTCTTGAGGGGTTTCTTACCCATATTACCCTATCCTCTAGATTCTAGCTTCATTTACAGTTAAGCAGAGCCTTTTATATATTATTAAAGCCCTGAGATTAAATTTACATTCATTTTCCCTTACTAACTCCTTTACATTGGCCTTGGGATAATATGTTTCTCAAGTGGATTATTTTAGGGGACCTTTGTCACTCTAGTTGTCAAACCATAACCATGTTTTCTCTTCATTTCCTATTAAATGTTTTACCTTTTTATCATATAGTACTTCTCAAGCTAAGAATGTTGCGTAGGGTCAGGAAGATGTTCGATGTTGCCTTCCCTACATTTAAATTTGATTACGCTCACTAAATTATTAATTGCACAAACAAACTATGAAAAATTAAACACTAGAAATAATTAATAAACTAACACACATAAATAAATAAATAGTTAAGCAAATTTAATTAGAAAATCAACTAACAAACTAATCAAAATTTAAAATTAGAAATATTGTAATTAACAAATTAAACTATTTTAATTGTTGAATTATAATTGTAGCCCTAAATTAATTATTTTCCTCTTTTTTTAATCAAAATCGTCCCTTCTGAATGATATCTACATCTAGAATTGCTTCTAAATGTTTGGTCCCTATTTTTCCTTTGATAACGTCTTTCTATAGTAATTTAGGGTTTTGGGAGATACGTAGGCATATACTTGACCATGTATAACCTAAAATCTTCAGGATTCGTGATTCTGCATGACCTAAGGAACTTATACAACCAGATACACAACTGTGTATCCCTTCCTATATTTCATTATATTACTAATGACTTTTTGTGATATATTCATATGAATTAAATGAAATTTTGATTTAAATTTAGAAAATTTGAAATTGTTTAAATCTAAGTAGAAATTAAGAATTAAGAATGTTGAAGCACTTTGTTGAGATCGTTGTAGAAAGTTTTACATTTGCAATTATCTATAAGAAATGAGATTCTTTAGTGAATACCTTCACAATAAAATTTCATAGAAGTATGGTTTTATGTAAGGAGGAATATACAATATGAGATATTGTATAATGCAATATTTATTTTTTCCATAGCAATGTCTATTACAATGACTTATCTTCAATCATTCTAATTAGATCAACTAGAAAGATTTAATATTATCCGTTAAGTTTAGAACTAAACTAGGTAATAAAAGGTTATAAGATATCCAAAATGTTGGATATAATCTTACAAACCTATTGGAAAAATTGTTTGTTTCAATGTATATTGACAGGAGAATGGTTTTCAAGATAAGTAGTAGGAGTAAGATAAAATTTGAAAAGTTTAAATCTCATGATAGTACATCTAAATGGAACTAGTGTCTGTTGATACATTTGATGCATAGTTAAAAGGCTACGAGACATTGAAAGATTCACTTTCATAAGAAATTCAAAGAGTTTGTTGTAGAGATGATTATGAATTCATTATGTCTAAAAGGAGGTTAGTGGTAGTACAATTAGTGAAAGGATGTATAGACATATTGCTCATAAAGAAAGACAATTCTAATTTTCAATTGTTGAAAATATAATTGTCCAAGAACAAATCTCGTTGAATATGAAAAGGTAACAACTTAATTCTAGGAATTATATTTATATAGATAGATTAGAAGTTATTTACTTATCCTAAGACTAAGTATATAGATAATGTACTAAAGATTTAGTATTTGAGATATCTAATACTATGAAGTATTAAAGATATCCATTATTCTAATGTATGAGTTGATTTCTAAGTTCAAAGTTATGTAGATATTAACCTTAGAAGTAATTATAATTCAGGTCTATTTTACTTGGAACAATATCATTTTAATATTAGAAAGCTTCCAACGTAACAATGGTTGTTGTATAAGCCATAATATATTTTTTATTTAGTGGAAATGATTATTTGCATCAATAAGTTCTTTATTGAACTTGATATAGTTCTTGCATTGTTCAAGATAGTAATGTATTGTAGAACATTAGAGCCTTTAGGCATGCAAAAGGAGCTAAGGTCTAATTAAAGATCCAAGTATGTATTTAGGCAGTTATTATGATGATAATTAAGCTTAAAGTTGTGAGATTTAATCAAGTGCTCACCATAGAGAATCTTATAAATTGTTCTTATTAAACCACTATCCTAGCAGTAACATGATCTTTATATGGTGATATGGTATAAGATACTTAAATGATTGATTTAGTGTAAGCGGAAAAATGTTAGTTTATGCCCTACAACCAATTAGTTGGTTATAGTTTAATGGTAAAATAATTTAAAAGCTTTCTTTATCTTGTACATATTTAGATATGTATGACAAAGTTTATGGGATAATTATGCATTGCAAATGAAATTATAATTATGATATTTATATTACATTTATGTATTATCTCTAAATTATTACTAGTTATTATTTTATTGAGATTGAACATTAATAGAACGTAAAAAGACCAACACATGCTATGTTTTTCCTTATGAAGGAAGTAGTCGATCTTACAGATTAAAGTATGAAGATATTGAAACATATGAGTGGGTGCTTATTAAAGAAGAAGTTTATTGAACTAACCCTATATGAGAAATCCATTGAAAACATTACTTATATATATATGGAAATTCTCATTGTGATGATTGTTTGAGTGATCTTTTGACTTGAGATCTCCAAAGTTATCTTATATAGGAATCACTATGTTTTAATACTGCTTATGATGTAATACACCACCCTCATAGAGCATAGGCTCAAACGTATCGAAAATATTCGAGAACATACTCTACAAGGATGGCATGTTAAGACGATCAATCAACTATTACAAATTTTTCAAGCAACAAACACATTTTCAACAAACCAATGTAATCATTTTGGCCCATCTCATTTATAAACATGTTCAGTCATAAATGTCATTACATTTCAAAATTCATACATACATTGTACAACAGTTGAGGAATACAATTATCACTGAAAACATTTGCAGGTACAACTGATCACAACTGCTAGCTCATGTCCAATATAGTAGCTATACTCCAATTAGTCTAACTGGATATCTTTTAAGCCTAAAAAGTCAACGATACAATTTTGGTAAGTTTTTGCAAAGTCGGTGAGTTTCAGTAGCTATATTCCAATTAGTCTAACTAGATATCCTTTAAACCTGAAAAGTCAATGATATAATTTTTGTGAGTTTTTACAAACTCAATGAGTGAACCATCCTCGATGTGCTCACTCATAACAATACACATATCAAAACCAAATCCACCATATATCTCAACTCAATTATAAATCATGAATATCACACATTTCATATACTCGTTTCATAATAATCTGATCATTTTCTCAATCATTCATAACATCAAAATTTAGTAAATTCATGTAATCTTTCACATAATATATGTATGTGTATAAATGCAAATGCATATGTGACTCACTTTCATTGTTGTGACCGAGCGCCTATTAATTGTCCCATATCTATTGTGGATACTGGACTTATTAATAACTGTCCCGTATCTATTGTAGATACCGGGATCATTGATAATTGTCCCGTATCCATTGTGGATACTAGGCTTATTATAATACTAAGCTTGTGGCTCTCTATGCGCATTTCTGAGCTTTAAGCTCTTTTTTCATTAGCCACTCTAGTCACAACTCCTTTATCTGATCATGCATCTCAATGTTATGACGTACATCATTTCTCATTATATGCAATTAATCACTTTCATTCATTACACATTGCCATATTCACTTTTTCATCAGATTTATGTCTGGCATTCAGTATTGTGTTGAATACACTTATTTCTTTCAAATTCACATTCAATTATGAACACTTCCAATACAATTTCAGTTATCAAACTCCTCATACTATCAATGTCCGGAATCATCACATTTACATTAATAGCATTTCAATAATTGAAATTTAAACATATATAAATCAATCCTAGTGAGAACATCTAGGTTGACTTATAGTACACTCCAGATTAGCTATTGCCTTGATGATCCAACAATGTCTGGATGTTGACAATCAGCTTGCGTATCTGTCTTCATACAATACAAATGTATTTCACACATCATTAAGTTGATCATTCACAAAAGTAATCAATCATTCACATATGTATATGTGTTATGTACAATGCATGCTTAATTGACTATTTTCGGGTCTGTATCCTTAAACACAAGTCATGATCATTCAAACCATTATAACTTGTATATGTCTAGTTTGCACTTATGTTTATATCTCAAGAAACTTGCTCATTTTAATATCATCAATCATTCATTCATCAATGTTATTCTAGCATTATATGATCACGTAATATCCAAATTCTCATTCATTATTACTTAATACACCTTACTCATTTCTTTGGATCATAATTTTATTCTTAAAAACATCTTAATTCCTATATCATTCATAATTTTCCAAGTTTATATACATTGTTATCGACTATTCATTCCTTAATTATAACCTCAATTATCAATCTAAACTTATCAAACACTTTATTAACTTGTTCAACCTCAAACTAGGTTCATTTCACATCTCATTCAAGTCTAAATGTGCCATAGGAAAGTACCTTATCATTAGTTGTTTCAACATCACTTAAAAGGCAAGAATTCACAGATAAGGCCTTTCCTATGCTCGTGCGATGTGTCATCCGAACATCCTTGGAATTCCCACAATCATGGAGAGATTCCCACGATTGTGGATTATGTTATTCGACAATTTCAGCCACTTTCTCTTTTCATTTTTCTAGATTTAAACCTCTACATACTATATCCAACACATCTTATGCATAGTTTATCATTTCTACTTAATTTCCTCATCATTTTTACCTCCATTTCAACTCAAAAACATCCATACTACAACTTATAAACTATTATTACTCATTTATACAAAAACAAAGCGTAAAATGCATCCATACATTCACCATCATACAACACACTTTCAACTCCATTAACACCTTCAATCTATCTCTAAACTATCTTCATAAACATTTCATTTAATCAATCCATGAAGAAGATGGCATCATCATTTAAGGTGGAATAGGCTAGGTTTTTATCAATATGAAGAAGATGACAAAGTGTTGAAGTAGTAAGGTGAAGGATGATACAAAAGCTCAACATTGATGGTTAGGATGTGAGAGTATCGTGAATGAGAGAAGAAGAAGAAAATAAGAGCTTGTAGCAAAAGTAACAAATGAAAGATGATCTTTAATGGGTACGTGCCGTACGATAGGTGGGTGGTGAGTATATGGTGAGTGTCATGACACTTGTCCATTTAAGAACCAAGTTAATTGTGGTACCCAATGTCATTTAATAATCATCTATGTCAATTAATCATAATGCCATTTGTCACTTATTTCTATTGCCATTTGTTAATTATTTCTACTACCATTTATTAATTTGTCTTGCCACTTGACATTTTTTCTAGTCTAAAAATACACATAAATTCACAATTCTCCCAATTGTAACCAATAATTCCGAATTTACTAATTATAATCCATCAATTATTGTCATTAGTAAACCAAAGTACAAGACCATTCATATCTCATTCATTATGCTCAGTCATTTATCACATTCATCTTAGTTTCATACTTCGGAATATGTCAATTGAGTGCAATTTGTCTATCTCACAAGTCATGTATGTATGGTAATATTATGCATTTGAACATAATTATGAAATCATGTCATAGATGTACTAATTTTGTTCTATATGATACCACTCATATGACTCATTAGTCTAACATTTTAAATCTCTCAACAATTTGAGAGATAAGATGCTACATATGACCTACTCTAATCATAAATAGTTCAATTAGTAGTCATTGGATGTAGTATAAACTATATGGAGGTAGTTGAATGATCAAGATAGGATTTGTCACCCTAAAATAATTAGGAAGAATATTTCATTATTCTCGATTAGTATTGATTCGAAAAATCCTTGACCAAGATGGAATGACATTTTGTAAATAGTTTACAAATGTCATTAATTGAATTAATAGTTAATAGTAGAGAACTAATATGGTTGGACCTAAAATAGAGTAGACATTAATTCCATATTTTATATCTAATCTTAAAATTGTATAATAAAAGGATTGAATTATACGGAAAAATCATGCATGAAAAAATTAGTCAAAATCACTTTCACATTCATAAATATTTTGGTGTTTATGATGTGATGGTAGACATCAATCTTAATCTATGAATATAAATTGTTTAATTAGAGAATTAAAGATAAATTAAAGGAGTTTGATTTATCTAATCCTAAATATGATTTAGAGTTATAATTTGTTTCTATTGCCAACATAGTTAAGAATCTGATGGGTCATAAATAAAGAACAGGTTGAAAAGAGTAAAGATATTTTAATCAAAATGGATTTAATTGTAAAGTTTAATAAACTTTATGATTAAATATAAGATATTTAATAAATAAGGATCAATATGAAAAGATATTGAATCTTATTTGGGCATAATTAGTATTTAATTAGAATTATTAGTAATTAAAATTAAAGTTTAATTAAAATTATAATTTAATTTCAATTAAATTACTTAAATATCTAAAACCTATTATAAATAAATTTAAGTTCTAATCGAGTTAGCACTCCTTGTCTAACCCTCTTAGAAACAATTGTGGGGTTTTCTCAACTCGTTCTGTAAATATCGTTTAAAGCCAGACAAATATTCGGCTACGATAATGAGATAAGTCAGTTTAGGAAACGATTCGAGGGATATAAGAACAAAAGGATCAAGCTTTGAAATAAGATACGAATTAAAATTCACGCTTTATCATGATTTATGTGTTAATTATTTTATAGAATTTTCGTGATCTTGGTTTCAAAACATCAAAAAAGAAATCTGTAACTATTTCGCTATGTGAAGGATCGGATCCAATCATATTTCCCAATATAAGTTTCTATGAGAAGTTAGAACAACATGTGGAAGGAAGATCCACCCCCATAATTTACAAAGAGAAGATCATATTTCCCATTTATTTCCTTGATGATATGCAATTTTCTACCAAGTAATCAAAGGAATCCAGTAAAAGTTGGATTCTTCAAGAACCTTTTACGAGTTTTTGTCCTGGTGGGCACCCAAGATAAAATACGGTCCTCGACTCAATGCCAAGTTTGCAACCATGATCCAAATAGTTTAGATTGATTATTTTAAGTATACTTACTAAGGGCGAACGGGATGGACGACCACGAAATCCATCCCGTTCGTCCGTTTGATCCGACGCTTATAATTCCTTCGCATGTACATATATTTGCTGACAAATTTTCTCTCTCATAAACCTCCTCTCACGCGATTCTCTCTCCCTTCTCTCTCAAATTATTTTCTTTCTCCTTCTCAAACGGTTCTCTCTTTAACCTCCCAAATGACCATGGAAAAGTGTTTCGGTCAGTCTGCTATTTTTGTCACCTCTACACTGATGGAGAATGGTGGTGTTCCTCAATCTGCAACACCTGAAACTCTTCTTAAAGAGGCTATCCATGTTATTAGCTGTGG
>JAOTAY010020602.1:0-12144 GCA_025629805.1 Erythroxylum baracoense
TTTCCTAAATTTGCAATTAAGCCCAAAATTTGAGAATGACCAAAACTTTTATTTTCATTTTGGTCCCTGGACTTTTGTAAATTATAATTAAGCCCCTTAACTTTATAAAATTACATATTGGTCCTCTAAGAATTAAAAAATTACTTTTAAATCCCTTATGTACATCAACTTTTCCAATTAAGCTTTCTAAGTGTCCAATAAGACTATAAATTATGTCTAATCACCTTTAAGGCATTAGAACAAATTTAACTTAGCCACTATGACCATATCCATCCAATAGACTTGGTTTTACACACTTAGAAGCTTATATGTCAGAAATCTCCAAGATTTCGCATACCGATGAAGTTTAAGTTTGTGTAAAGGCATATAACATTATATATCACTGGCATATATACCGAAAGGATTCAAATACATTTTTAAACTCATATACAACCACGTATATATCAATATATAGTAGTATCTCCAAGTACAAACCAATACAAAAGGGCATCAAAGAGTCCGGTGTTACAAGTCCTCCCCCTTCAAAAGAGTTTCGTCCTCGAAACTCCTAAGTTAAGGATACAAATAAATGGGGATACTAACGTCTCATAGCATCCTCAGGCTCCAATGTCATCTCCTTGACCCTGTCGCTCTTCCAAAGAACTTTGACTGTGGAAACTTCCTTGTTGCACAACCTCTTTATCTGCTGATACGGAATCTAGACTGGTTTTACCTCAAAACTCAGGTCTTCTCTCAACTCCACTGAAGGTGTCTCCAAAACATGAGATGGGTCTAGTATATACTTCTTAAGCATCGAGACATGAAACACATTATGGATCCTATCCAATTCCGGTGGCAATTCCAACTGATAAGTCACAGTCTTGACGCGCTCCAGGATACAAAAAGGTCCAATATATAGAGGGTTCAGCTTCCCTTAGCTCTAAAATCAAATAATACCTTTCTATGGTGATATCTGAATGAAAACCATATCACCAACTGCAAATTTTAATGGTTGTCGCCTCTTATCAGCTTAGCTCTTTTGACAATCTTGGGTGACTTTCATTTTCTCCCGGATGACTTTTACTTTCTGAGTGGTAATTTTTATCAATTCGACTCCTTCTACTTTGGCTATATCAACCTCATCCTAACATAGAAGTGTCCTACACTTTCTCCCATAAAGTCCTTTATATGGTGGTATACTGACACTTGTTTGATAACTATTGTTATAAGCAAATTCTATCAAAGGCAAGTGTCGGTCCCATATTCCTTGCTTCCTTTGTCTACTCTTTGCTTCCTTTCTAAGGTTTTTAAAGAACTAGACAAACTTAATAAAGAATTCAACTAAACAAACTTAAACAATAAATTAACTTATTAAAATTCAAAAACCAAATAACTACTAGTTAAGAAGAGAAATTAACTCATGGGTCAGACAAGAAATATGAAAACTAAAGGAAAAGAAGGAAAGTAGTAAGAATTATAAATTGTATTTTGAAATGATTTCTTTATGTCACTAATACACCACTTTGTTTTCTTTTCTTTTCTTTTCAGAACTATAAAGACAATTAATGTAAAAATCATGAAACAAAAGAATTAACTAAATTAGAAACTCTAATATAAAATTAGAAATATATAAGCCCTAAAAATATAAAGACAAAAAATTGATTTTTGATTGAAACTTTAAAAACAAGATTATGATGAAATATAATGAAAAGAAATAAAAAATAAAATATTTTTTCTTTGTTTTTTTTTAATAAAAGAATATAATAGATTTAAATGATGTGAAAACTAAAGGATAACGACACTCGATTTAGAGTCAAACTTTGATACCACTTATATGAACCCACCTAGCCATATACCCTAAAGAACCCACGTATGATTAAATAAACCTAAGAATGATAAAAAGGAAATGTATAAAAGAATTGATCCCTTGATTATAAAGAATCAGAAATCATATTTACCAAGTGTTTGAACACCACAAAGAACGAATCCTTTGAAAAGTTTGAAGTTTAATGAAGAATAAATAGAAGAAGCTTTGTTAACTCTCAAATAAAATATATGCCAGAAATAGTTCCAACTATAAAGAAAGATAGATTAAATAATAAACACTAAAAGTTAGGATTTAAATTGGGCACGATCATAGGGTTGGTTGTGTTGGTTATGAACATTTTAATGCCAGTAGATAGAATATAGGACATGCTCATATCTAAGACCATAAATCACTCTATAATTTTGCAAAGTAGACTATAATATGAAACATGCTAGTGGTTGAGACCATGGATCCTCCTATAACTTTATAAAGTTGAATATGGTCTAGGTCACACTCGTGAAGATCTTATTTAACCAAAAAAGAGTGTTTTGCCTCCAAATCTTCGCTAACTCTAGCTCTTATAATTGACCTAAACTTACATGTAATTGATCCTTATTTAGGCTATTGCATCACTAATGGAGTTAACTTTTAAGGTGCAAAACAATCATTTTGTTAATATTAAGGCGCAAAGAAGTACCATAGATAAAGATATGGGCTAACTAAACCTTTTGTGAAATGTTAAGGGCAATTTCCTCTTTAACTTTCTTTTAAGTGGTTTTAAACTTTTCTTGTCTTTACCAAGGGTCGATTTAATTTATCTTCTCACTCTATATAATGAAAATGTTGAGATTGTCATTTGTATATCTGCATTTTAGGAATCTTGTAAGAATTGATTCAATTATTTAATTTATTTCTACTTATTTCTTTATTTGATTGTTACCAACCTAGTGGAAATCAATTCACTTTTAAAAGGAAAAAGACAAAAGTAAATGTATTTAAAGAACAATTGGGCCAAAAAGGTTATTATTAAACCTTATAATGATGTCCTAATTTTATGATATCAAATTATCAAATATCTTATCTCTTAAAATAAATTGAATCAAAATTATTGAAAAACATTAACATTAAAAGAATTATGGCATGTAGATCAAAAGTTCGCAAGTTTAGCTTTGTATATTTAGATGTACATATGTTTTAAGGTGAATGTTCATTATGATATGTTGAAGAAGATATAAGTAATTAAAAGGTAGCCCATCTATTATCAGTATCATTTTAAATACATTGAATTTTCTATTTGAACCTATTTTTCCATAACAAGATCTAATAATTTTGTCACTATAATATCTAGATCAAATATTCAGAGGATAACTTTGATAAGACTAAATTAACAAGAATCAAACGTAGCTTTACCATGCCATTTGGAGAACATGAGTTTATTAGACTTGAGTATCACCATGTTTAACAAAGTTATAATAGGTAAGGCATAAATGCATCCAAAACCCTATTTTCATGTATACTGTAAAATAATTTTGAAAGAGTAATAATGAAACATAGAACAAATAAACCAATAGAGTTTCTTGTAGATATGAAAAAATGCATTTAGAGAACAAGTGTCTTAATTAGGTTTTCAAATTTTGATTATTTTGGATATTGGGTACATTAGAAGGCATAAAGCATCAATTTTTATTTTTTAAAAAGAACGGAAATTTCAACTCCTAAAGTCTCATCTCATCAAAAAGATGCTTCTCAGACCTAGCTCAACCTAATATAAATCAAATTATTTTACTTGAACATTAATGAATGCAATAAAAATAAGAATTAATTGAAAAGAAAAAATATGGTACATCAACCTTTTTAATATTTATTCGTAATGCTTATATTCTTAACAGGTTGATATTTATTTAATAATTTCTAACTTACATTAGTCTAATACCAAAGATCCCTAACATATCATATTTGAATAATTTAGGCCGATATTTGATTACAACACCATATACAAGATAATATCAAAACTTGTAGCTTCTAAGTTGAAAGTGGTGTTGAGCTTCATCATGATCCATATTAGGGGACCTTTATACAAGGTAGAAATTTGGGGATAACATACTTCTAGAATAAGAGTTATCTGAGAATTATCAAAAGAAAACAACTCCTAAATTTGTGCTACAAATATTGATTTTTGTAAAGCTTTTAATTCCATTAATTGAAACTTCATTCTTTATCACTAGAAGTTTTTTGTATTTCCAATACAATTCATATAACGATTAAGCAATACATAACGTAACAACTTACATCATTCTCATTAATAAAAAGCTAATTAATCTAATCAAAAGAGCTAAAGGTCTAAACGAAGATGGTCCCTTATCCCCTTATCTTTTTGTACTTTGAATTGAGTTCCTTACCAAATTGATAAAACATAATATTAAGTATGATGGCAAATTCACATTTCACAATTTCACCATATCATTTGTGGATGACCTATTGCTTTTAGGTGTATCTCTAACCCAATAAAACCTTGATGAATTCACTATAAGTTTTCAGCAAGTTCTAGGGGTCATGATCTCAAAAAACTTGTTACAGTTTCGGGTAACTTCCAATGCTTTAGAGGCTAAAGTGAGAAAGATTGATTTATGTTTGCCTAAGATGGAAGGAAGTTTAGGCATAAACCTAAGCAATATAATGAAAAAGGTGTTGATGGCTAAAAGAATATGGAGAATTTTCATAGACAAGGAGTGTCTCTAAGTCAAATGGATCTATAATCAATATTTGAAAAGGGAAAGTCTCTAAAAAACTAAAAATCGACTCCTTATAAACTATACTTCAGCTTCTGAAGGTAAAAGACAACATGAATAATGTGATGAAAAGCAAAATAGGTTATAGGAACTTCACTTGATTTTGGTAATAATTGGAATGAGATACGGCCTCGTCATAAAGCATCTGAACTTTCTAGCTTAAGACATATAATAGCAAATTAGTCCAAGGTTAAAGAAATTATCTAAGGGAATTGGTGGTCTTATAAAATAAATTTATTATTTATCATCATGAAAACTTAGCGTGCAATAGACTGAACTTAGAAATAAAGGATTAAGTTATATGGCTGAAGGATTCCTCAAAGAATTTAACACAAAAACATATCTAGAAATCATCAAAACTTGAACTTAGAAATAAAGGATTCAATTATATGGCTGAAGCATTCCTCAAAGAAGTTCATATAAAAACACGTCAAGATCTTCAAAACTTCATTGCAAAAGGTGACATGATACATACTAGTGTGGTTTGATTATAATTTACCGAAAGTATTATTCTATAGTTAGCCATTAAGAACAAATTTAGAGAAACAGAAAGGTTAAGGGGTAACAACACTAACCTCAACCTTAACTACAAGTTCTACAATCAAGAGATCCAGAATGTTAACCATAGTTTCTTCAATTGTTAGTTCACAAGTATTATTTAGGCTCAAGTCTAAAATCTATATAACTTATACTGCTAAAAAATTGATTGGGATGCTATCATAGAGTGGACAAGGAAACCACATCACTTGATCTATGGTGATTATATAGTCTTTAAAATTACATTAGTCGCTTTGTATATGTAATACGACAAGAAAGGAATGCAAGAATACTCAAAGATACCAAGTAAAATAGTTAGGTTATGACTCAAAGCAATCTAAATTGGATATGGAAATTAATTATGATAATGGAATCACAATTTCATATCAATAAAGGTGGAAAATAGATGGAATATTCCTCACTCTAGTAGTTAAACATGACAGCAGCTCAAGAACTTAATAAGGGGAAGTATCCAAAGGTAAAGACTCTCTCAACCAAGCAATGATTTGACGGAGGACAATCACTCTTATGGCAACACTACTTTATTCATTAAACTTCAATTTTAACATAATTGATTGAATGAGACTTAGCTAATGGTGTGGAGAAATTGTCTCTTTGTACTTAAACATGCTTTAGAGTGAATGGATGGGAAGCTTATTTTTAGTGAACTATAAATCTAATTGTTATAACCTTACATTAAAGTAGACCATGTATTTTCTTTTTTAGGATACTATTTATTAATTCAATTCAAATTTAAAAAACTAGTTTCTTTAATAATGTCTCTCAAATTTTATTTAGACTTTGTAAGATTTTCCTTATAGTATAAAACAAATAATTAAGACCTTTGTGGTTGATCATCAAGATGAGTTTAAAAGTCAAAAAAAGTATTTGTACGTCACTCATGGATTACGTGTTATATTTCCAATATCATCCACCAAGAAAATTAAGTTAAAGCTACACTAAATTTTCAATAATTAATTATAGACAAGTTTTTATTAATGAAGAATTCAATTCCATACAAATATTTTTAATCATTTTTATTTGCATTATTGTTGTTGTTGTTGCATCCTTGATATTTGAAATCATGAAAAGTGAGAGAAATGAATAAATAGTTCAAATTACAAAACTTTTAATTAAATTCTACTATAAATAATCTTCCAATCATATTTTTAATATAAATAGAACTTATTAAGAAAAATTGATGGTTCTACTTTACACGAAAATGTAAATTTCACAATATTTTATACACTATTATTAAATTGATTTGACATTTAAATATGAATATTGTTATACCCTTAAACTTCGAAGCACTTCGAAGCAACCTTCACAATGCGCCTTAGGAGGGAGGTTAGCTGGATTACACGCATGAGGGAGGCATGCAAAAATCCTAAGGCAAACATGGGTAAGTTAGATCGGACTTGGTGCAAATTTTGGTAAAGTCTCGGATCTTGTGGATATTAACTCAACCCAGGCTAAGGACTTAGCCCATGCTTGAATGAATGGACCACGACTAGTGGACTTATTGTGGGAAGCATTGGATCAGGCCAGTGTGCTATGTGGGCTTCGGCAAGATCACACTGCATCATCAGCAGATAGAGATTGTGGGGAGATCTTGGATGATGTTAAGAGTTAGAGTTATAGTAGGACTCAACATCTGAAGATAGTAGAGATCTTCGAGGATAAGGATGCTAGTTTCCTCTTTGAATGTGAACTATACCTTTCTGTCATCTTGTAGATTCTATCTTATCAGTTAGAGTCCTATTTGGATGGGGGTATCATTCAATTGGTTTACGTGATGTAATCTGATAGAGATAGACATGATCTTAGCACAATCTTAGGCAGTTCAGTTTTTTGGTTGCCTTTATTTTCTTATTACTTTCATAGCATTTTTTTCTTCGAGTGTACGAGGTAAACACTTCGAAGGTTATTGAAGGCTGAAGTCTTTCTTAAGTGAACCTAAGTGAGACTTTTGTGCAAAGGGTGTTGGTGATCAACTTCGGTGGAAGTTCGAGTCCCAGGGTGACCTTTGCATTAACTAGTATCAGAGCTAAATTTTAGAATGACAGTGTGCAATTTGACAGAACGAGTGACTAGGGTAGAGGCACTCATTGGGCCAATTCCTCAAGGAGAGGAAGAGGTCATATCTCACAATACTCGATTCGAGATGTTGGAGGCACGAATCCAATAGTTGCAACAACAGATGGCAGATTTGCTGAAGGTACAAGAGGAGGCCCAATTAGAGATCATTATGTTGAGGCATGTTGTTGCAACGCTAGATGTGGATCAACATGAAAGCTTCACACCATAACTTTCATCTGTGAAGTTACGTGAACCCAGGGTGTTTACAAGTGTGCAGGACGTTAAGGTGTTGGAGAATTTCTTGTGGGATATGGAGCAGTACTTTGCAGCTGCTAGGGTGCCCGATATCGAGAAGGTCAATGTGGCAATCATGTACTTGGATGGAGATGCCAAGCTCTGGTGGAGGACGAGGACCTCTGTGGAGATTAGTGCGGGTAGAACTCCCGTGGAAACATAGGTGCAGATGAAGAAGGAGCTCGAGGATCAGTTCCTTCCTATGAATACTTCTTAGCTCACGAGAGATGCCTTGAAGAAGCTCAAGCAAGATGGATCGGTAAGAGATTATATCAAATTGTTTAGTTCTCTAATGCTAGATATTGAGAATATGTCAGACAAGGATAAGCTCTTCAATTTTTTGTTTGGGTTACAACTATGGGCTCAAATGGAGTTACGGAGGCAAAATGTGAAGGACGTGGTTGGTGAAATCGTGATCATTGATGCCTTGGTAAATTTTCGAATGGCAAAAGAATCTAAGGCAAGCTCCTCAAATTCTTCCAAGGGCAAAGGCCACGCCCAACAGAAGAAGACCGAGGGGAAGAAGAAGAAAGACTCCAAGAAGGGGGATTTCAAGGGCAATGGCAAGTAGAATAATGACTCTAAAAACGAGGAGACGTCCTCAAAGAAGGACAAGGTTGTTTATTACTTGTGCGGCAGTCCACACTTTGCCAGAGAGTGCCTGAGAAAGGAGAAGTTGAATGCCTTAATTGTGGAGGAAGACGGTGAATCTTCGGAAGATACAACATTAAATCTGATCACCCTGCTTAATGCGATTAGTAGCGAGTCAGTTCCCTTTGATAGACTAATGTACGTGGGCGTACAAGTTAGGGAGAAAGACCTGACCGCAATGTTGGATACGGGCGCAATCCACAGTTTTCTAGCAGAAAAGACGATTCGAAAGTTGGGCATAAGAGTGTCCAAGGCCCCAATGAAGATTAAAACCCATATAGGGAAGGCACAAGCAGTTGTAGGAATTTGTTACAATGTTCCAGTCAGAATTGAAAGTTGACATGCTAAGATAATCTTCATTATCATACCATTAAAGGATTTCGAGATGATATTAGGGGTCGATTTCCTCAAAGCAGCAAGGGTGGTGCTGCATCCGAGTTTGGGAGATATGATGTTAATGAATGATCAAAATTCCTTCTACATAAACTGTTGTAGGTTCGATGGTGGAACCACAAATGCTACTTCAATAGGATATGTTTAGGCCATGAGCATTAAGAAATGGTTGAAGAAAGGTGCGGAGACCTATCTCGCTGCCATGTGGGAAATCAGTGAAGATCACATGGTGGAAGTTCCTAATGCGGTTGCAAGTTTATTGAGGGAGTTTCAAGAGGTGATGCCGAAAGAGTTGCCAAAAACTCTTCACCCTTGTCGTGAGGTAGATCACAAGATCGAGTTAGTTCCTAGAGCAATCCCACCTGCACGTGCCTTTTATAGGATGTCCCTGATGGAATTGGTAGAACTTCAACAACTTGGTGAGTTGTTGGAAGCAGGGTTCATCCAACCATCCAAAGCCCCATACGGCACCCCGATATTGTTTTAGAAGAAGCAAGATGGTACATTTTGGATGTGTGTGGACTATCGAGCGTTGAACAAGGTAACGATCAAAAACAAGTATCTAGTACCTTTGGTTTAGGATTTGATGGACAGATTGTCAAGAGCAGAGGTGTTCACTAAGATGGATCTTTGGAGTGGATATTGGCAAGTGCGGATAGCTGAGTGTGACGAGCAGAAAACAACATGCGTAACTCGGTATAGATCCTACGAATTTTTAGTTATGCCATTTAGATTAACTAACGCCCCTACTACATTTTGCAACCTTATGAACGGTGTGTTGTACGACTTCTTTGGGATGAGTTTTTTATGGTCTACTTAGACAACATTATGGTGTATAGCACTAACATGATAGAACTTATGGAACATTTGAGGTGGGTGTTCAAAAGACTAAAACAACACAAGCTTTAC
Source organism: Erythroxylum baracoense (assembly GCA_025629805.1). Lineage (NCBI taxonomy): Eukaryota > Viridiplantae > Streptophyta > Magnoliopsida > Malpighiales > Erythroxylaceae > Erythroxylum > Erythroxylum baracoense. Next base: position 9,439 of record JAOTAY010020602.1, read on the forward strand.
GTAAAGATGGAGAAGTGTGAGTTTGCCCAGTTGGAGATCAGATTCTTGGGTCACGTGGTGAGCAAGGGTCAGGTCAGGTCAGGATGGATCCGAGAAAGGTGAAAGCGATAGTTGAGTGGCAGTCTCCCACAATAGTACGAGAATTGTGAAGTTTTCTCGGCCTGGTGAACTACTATAGGCGGTTCATTATGGGATATTCTAAGAAAGCGGTGCCATTGACGGACTTGCTGAAGAAGAAGCAAGAGTAGTGTTGGTCGAGTGCCTGTGAGGAGGAATTCGAGAAACTTAAAGCTGCTATCTCAACTGAACCTGTGTTGAAGATGCCCATGTTTGATCTTCCATTTGAGGTACATACTGATGCTTCGAACAAAGTTATTGGTGGAGTCTTTGTATAGGAGGGTCATCCAGTAGCATTTAAGAGCCGAAAGCTCAATGGTGTGAAGCAACGTTACTCAACGCACGAGAAGGAGATGCTTACGGTGGTGCATTACCTTGAGACGTGGTGAGTATATTTGTTGGGAACTAAGTTCGGTATTCGAACGGATAATGTTGCTAACACATTTTTCATGACCCAAAAGAAGTTGTCTGCAAAATAAGCCTAGTGGCAGGAGTTTCTTGCTGAGTATGACTTCGTGTGGGAGCATAAACTGGGGAGGCACAATAACGTGGCAGATGCCTTAAGCTGGAAGGAGGTATTTGCGGCCCTTTATTTGATCACAAGGGCGGAGTCTAACCTGTTGGAGCAAATTAAGGCGGTAGTTTCATTAGACACCGTGTACTATAAGTTGATTTCTGAAGTCAAGGAAGGTGTTGTACGCAGGTTTTAGCTCGAAGATGATGAGCTTTTGATGACTAAGAATAGTCAAGTATATGTGTCGAGTTTTGGTGGATTGCGGAAATAGTTGTTGAAGGAGACGCATGACTTATAATGGGCTAGTCACCCAGGAGTCCAACGAATGATAGCGCTCCTATCTCGTTCCTATTTTTAGCTGAAGATGGAGAATGACGTGAAATGTTACGTAAAGACGTGCCTCGTTTATCAGTTGGATAAGTGGGAGAGAAAGAAAGAAGTCAGTTTGTTACAACCCTTATCCATCCTCGAGAGACTATGGATGTCGATTTCAGTAGATTTCATTAGTGGGTTTCCAAAGTTGGACAATATGGCATAAATCATCGTGGTGATTCTCCAAGTATGCGATCTTCATGCCAACTCCTATGACTTGTCCCTCGGATGTTACGACCGAGCTATTCTACAAGAATGTGGTCAAGTATTTTAGAGTTCTAACGGATATTATGAGCGACCGAGATGCCAAATTTACAGGCCGATTCTGGACGTCCCTTTTTAATATGATGGGTTTCGATTTGAAGTTTTCAACAACAAATCAGCCACAATCAAATGGCCAAACTGAAAGAATCCACGGTTTATTGGAGGAGTACTTATGGCATTATGTAAGTTAAAGTCAACGTAATTGGTTGAGTTTACTTAATCCTGCATGGTTTTGCTATAACTTGTATAGATCTTCGGCTATGGAAAAAAGTCCCTTTGAGATTGTGTTGGGACAACAGCCTCTCACAACACTAGAGATTGCTCAATAAAGGACAGGTGGCAAATGCCCTGTGACGCATAAGTTTGTGATGGAGAAGCAAGAATTGTTGGATGAGGCAAGGAACAATCTTCGAAAAGCTTCTCGAGAGATGAAGAAGCAAGCGGATCTTCAGAGGAGACCGTTAGAATTTGACGTAGGAGATAAAGTTCTGTTGTAACTAACCCCTACAGATTTGGAAGAAGATCTCGAGTTAGCCAGTTCATAGGGGTTTGGTGTCGAAGTACGATAGACCATTTGAAGTGCTACACAAAGTGGGAAACGTGGCATACAGATTGAAATTACCCGAACAGTTAAATGTACACTATACTTTTCATGTTAGTTTTCTCAAGCCTTACCATAAGGATGCATCAGATCCTAATAGGAGTTAGGTGAAGCGAGCTCCACCGATTGTGAGGAAACAGTTCGAAGATTAAGTGGAGAAGGTCTTAGATCATCGAACAAAGGGTCAACACAAGAAGAACCAATAGATCGAGTTCTTGATTTAGTGGAAAGGTAGACCTGTTGCAGAAGTTATGTGGAAGAAAGATACGACTTTGTGGTAATTCGAAGACCAGATGAACCCCTACCTTCAGACCAATTCGACGAGAGCGTCGAATCCATCTGGTGGGGTGGTTTGTTAGACCCTTAAACTTCGGAGCACTTCTCAGCGACCTTCACAGTGCGCCTTGGGAGGGAGGTTAGCTGGATTATACGCATGAGGGAGGCATGCAAAAATACTAAGGCAAACATAGGCGAGTTGGATCGAACTTGATGCGAATTTTGGTAGAGTCTTGAACCTTATGGAGATTAACTCAACCCAAGCTAAGAACTTGATGAAATAAGGACTTAGCCTGTGCTCGGATGAATGGACCACAACTAGCGGACTTGTTGTAGGAAGCATTAGATTAGGTCAGTGTACTATATGGGCTTCGGCAAGATCACACTACATCATCAGCGAATAGAGATCGTAAGGAGATCTCGGATGATGTGGCAACAACTAAGAGTTAGAGTTACAGTAGGACTTAACATCTGAAGATAGTGGAGATCTTCGAGGATAAGTGTAACATCCCGGTCCCACCTAACGGGTCGGATCAGGGAAACGGGTCTATGAGAAGACCAA
>JAOTAY010020603.1:0-12142 GCA_025629805.1 Erythroxylum baracoense
CTCCGCTTATCAGTGGTGGAAGACTGTCCCGGGCAGTACCACTAGGCCTTGACAGTTGAAGTGGGAGGACTTAAAGATAATTACATGCCCAGGATCTATTTGGATATGAAGATGCAGGAGTTTCTGGAATTGAGGCAGGGTAGGATATTAGTGGCACACTATAAGGTGAGATTCAACGAGCTGATGGGTTATGCTACTGCCTTGATTCCTACTGAGACAGACAAGTGCTGAAGGTTTGAGAATGGGCTGAACCTGGAGATCAGGACCCGGTTGGCCCGATCTGACATGAGTACTTTCATCGAGTTGAGAGCAGCTGCAGTGAGGATTGAGCAGATGATGAGGGTGACTCAGTCTGAGTCTGGACAGAGGTCTAGAGGGAAGAGACCCAGTGACAGTCAGGGTGGTTCTGGTAGGAGTTTTAGTAAACGCCAGAGCAGACCCTTCAGATCAGCAGGTGGATCCAGACAGTCAGGATTTGGGCAGAGAGGCAGATATTTACAGACGGGTAGTGGCAGTGGCAGAGGTTCAGGGTATACCCAGCCTCCAGTTTGTGAGCATTATGAGAAGAGACACAGTGGGGAGTGCTGGCGGTTGACTGGAGCTTGCCTTAAATGCGGCTCCATGGACCATCAGATCAAGGATTGTCCTGCTACTGTGGGGGCTCAATCTGCTGTCAGTGGACGCTCTGGGAGTAATACTACAGTTCAGCAGAGTCGGGGTGGTGGATCTGGACAGAGGGGCCGTGGGAGAGTCAGAGTGAGAGTTGGTAGCTCAGTTGTGAGGACTGAGAGACGGGGCAGCCGACCACAGTCCCAAGCCAGGGTCTATGCCATGACTAGTCAGGAGGCCAAAGACTCACCTGATGTGGTTGCAGGTGCACTTCTTATCTTTGATTTTGAGCTTTTGCACTTCTAGATCCAGGATCCACACACTCCTTCATCGCACCGCATGTGGCATGTAGATTGCATTGTGATAGGGAGTTACTACAGTATGGGCTAGAGGTGAGTACACCTCTAGGTAGTACTACTGCTTTAGGAGAGGTCTGCAAGGGGTGCTCAATTCAGATTGATCAAGCTGAGTTGAAGGCAGACCTGATAGTCTTACAGTTGAGGGAGATTGATGTGATTTTGGGTATGGACTGGCTTACTGCCCATAGGGCCATCATGAACTGCTATACCAAGGAGGTAGTATTAGAATCTCCTGGTCAGCCTAGAGCAGTGTTCAGAGGAGTTAGTCAGGCAGTGCCGGCCCGGATGATATCTTTCCTGAGTGCCCTGAGGTTGATGCAGGGAGGATGTGAGGCTTATCTAGCCCATGTCATTGATACTAGAGTTGAGCAGAGGCTTCAGGATATTCCAGTGGTTAGGGACTTTCTAGATGTGTTTCCTGATGAGTTACCGGGATTACCACCGGATCGAGAAATAGAGTTCACGATATATACCGGAATGACCTGCGAGCGTCCCGGAGCGTACCCTACGGTAAGGGGGTGCTACAGGAAACCCTGGTTTTTGTTATAAAAGGACATGAGCAGAGGCAAAATAGAGAGATATAAATTTTGCAACATTTTTTATATTTAAGATACCTAGAGAGGAGACGATTTTGATCAAGGGATGAGAAAAACACGAATTTAACATCAAGAGATCTGATAGAAAGCTAAATCAAATCAAAACTTGTAATAAGATTCAATAGAAGAAAATGAGAGATTTAGAATTATGATTCCTTTATTTTCTATAAGTTTTTCTTTATGTTTATCTTTAATTTCATTTTCTATGATTAGTAACTAAACGTGTTTAGTATCTAGGTGTGATGAACCTAGTTTTGGATAACAATATGTTTAAATCTTTTATTTAATGCAATTATATTGGTTGATTTATTACTGTTCAATTTTGTGTTTTACTGTTGCTCTAATATATATGGAATATTAGTAAATGATTTGATTTTATATGATTGAGATTGAGAAATCCTCTTGTATGAGTAGATCTACTATAATTGGAAGGAGTTGTATGCAAACCTAGAGATAGGCTGACATAAATCCTCTAGATTAGAGTTAAACCTAATAACATAATTCATAAATTGATATTCCAAGCCTAAGGGTTTTAACCAGAAAGATTTATATTGATCAACAATGGATTAGTTGTTAATAGTCTGAAGAGAGTTATTAATATAAGGTAGGAATTTCTACATTCCAATAATTAATAATATAATTGCATAATAATAGGTTAATAATTTAAAGATTCTTAGGGGGATTCATTATCTAGACACTATTATTTGATATTGATTTTTCCTCATATTCTACTTATCCTGGGTTCAAAATTATTTAATCTTAATTTAGTTTTTTTAGTTTTATTTTTAATTAAAAAACTAAAATTTGATTATTAGGCTAGATAATAGAAAAAGGGTAACTACTAGTAATCACAATGTTTCTGGGATCAAAGTATACTTGCTTGTGCTAGCTACAGCTACATTGTGTACTTCCAATTAAATTTGTATTGACCTTAACCCTTAAAGGATTAATCACATACATGACCATGTAAGTAGTCCGTTTAAGCTTTCGGAAATGTGAATAGTCACAATTTTGAGGTGATTTTAAGATACATGATAAATCACATAGATGTGTAAGTAATTATGTATATTTCATAAACCATAGTTTCACACTTTAAAAGGAAATTACGAAGTCTACACATAAAGGAAGCAATTAGAATCAAATTGGAGACAAAATAGAGAGTAGAAGATGCAGTTCTAAACTTAGGATGAGGAAAATACAAAGATTATTTCAAAAGATCTAGTAGAGAGCAGCCTTTCATCTAATATATATATATAGTTTCTTTTATTTCTAATTGTTCTACTAGAGACTTAATAATGATTTTGTTTTCTATGTTTAGGAACTAATTTATTTAGTGCCTAGGTGTGTTGAACCCCAAGTCAAGATAGATAGTATGATGTAATCTTTTATTAAATACAATTTAATTGATTTATTTATTGTGATTCAATTATGCATTTATATTCTTGGATTAATTTGTCTGGGATATTAGTTCAATGTTTGGTTTCATATGATTGAGATTAAGAAATCCTCTTGTATGAATAGCTATATCATAATTGGAAAGAGTTGCATGCAAATCTAGAGATAGGTCGACATAAATCCTTTAGATTTAGGTTAAACATAATAGTGAAATTCATGAATTGAGTAATGTTATCTTTGGGGTTTTAACTAGAAAGAGGTTTCAGTTAATCAACTGAGGTTTAATTGTTAATAGTCTTAAGAAAGATATTAACATAAGATAGGAATTTTCATGATCTAATAATCGTTAATCTTCAATGCATCCATTAAGCTTTGGAAAAAAAACTTAAAACGTTATAATATAATTATGATAATACAAAACATATATACAAATAAACAATATGAATAAGTATGATAACTTAAAACATATATCCAAACAAAAGAATGCACCTTTTGATAATTGATTAAAAAAGTCAATGAATTCCCACTTATGTAATTATGTTTAGATCTTCGACAAGAAGACTTAAAAGCCAATGTCAAGATTGGTAATTCTCTTCCTCAACAACATCCCAATGTATAGGGTACATCTAATTGTTGCCATCATGACCAATTGTAGCTAACAAAGCATCTATAATAAAAATCCTCAAAAAACATCCGTCCAACCCTATTATTTTTCTATGACCACCAACGAAACCATATTTCAATGCACGAAGTCCTACATAAACCCTCTTAAACATTGAACATCAAGAATTTTCATTAAGTTCATTCTGAATAATGAATTGACCATCTTTATTAGTTCATCACAATTCTTTTCCATAAGACCATAATTTTTCATAATGCCTTTCCATAAATCCTCTTAGCATTATAATAGCTTCCCATTTTTCCCTATAACATTGATTTTTAGTCACTTATAATGCATACTTCCTTTGAAGATCATTTATCATCTCACTAATTAGCCAATTCAGTTTCCTCCTAAACTTATGTAAGAATTCTTTTGCAATCCTCTTCTCGCTAGCTTGTTTGTTTCTTTTTACTTTATTACAAGTATGTTTGTTTTCTAATATCATAACTAGAATGTTTTTTTTATTTCCAATCCAACTAGTATAAACCCTAAAGGGACAATATGGTTCACAAACAGCCTCTATTCTCACACTAGATCTCATCATTAAAACTTCATATTGATGTATGTGATATTATATGTTTTAAACTACAAGTTCATAGTATAACTTTAGTTAACACTAGTAAGTATTGTCAATCCCAGGAGGACTATAAGTACTAATATTAACCCTTTTTCTATTATCTAAGTGTTGAATCAAGTTGTAGATTTAATTTAAAACTAAACTAAACTAACTTAGTGAAGGTTTAACATAAGAATGAACTAGCATAAAGAAAGCACTACAATTAGATAAAATCTGGTAAGTAGTATCTAGGTCGTGAATCCATCTAAGATATCTTAAACATTAACCCTTTATCATGCAATTAATCCCTTCCCAGAAGCTAAGCATAGAAAATATGCCTAAAATGTTTATGTCAATCGGTCTAAATTATATAAAGGCCACATATAAATGAGCTTATTTTATCAAGCCATCAATTGCATAATAGAAGTGGAATTTGAGGAAATTATGGATGAATTGAAGAAAGTTTCAAAAAAGTCTTATGATTACTTTAATGTAAGGAATCCTGAGACTTGTGTAAAAGCATTTGTCAAAATATGACCTCAGTGTTAAATTGTTCACAATAATATATTAGAGACATTTAATGGATTCATCTTTGAAGTTCAATCAGAAAACTTAATCTATGTGCTAGAGGATATTCGAATTGCTTTAATGACTTGAAGTCATGAAAAAATATATGATGATCAAATCCACTAATGAAATAAGTCCAAGGGTGAGAAAGAAGGTAAAGACTACATAATAGGAAGCAAGGGATTGTATGACCAAGACAAACAAAATTTTGAAGTTAGAAGTAACATATTTTACAGATAAGTTTATTGTTGATTTATAAGCAAGAACATGTTAGTGTAGGGTTTGGGATTTAACAAGAATCTCATTTAAGCATGTATTTTCTTTTATATCATATAGTGTAGGGTTTGGGATTTAACAAGAATCTCATTTAAGCATGTATTTTCTTTTATATCATACCAGAGGGAGGATATCGATGGGGCGACTTGATACTATAAACATGAATGTTACTTAAAAAGTTATTAGTATGATATAGGACTCATTAGTGGTCCAAAATTTTGGCTGAATATTAAAAACTTGCAGCCTATATTACCTCCCCGATTAGGACGATGCTTGAAAGGTTGAAAAAGGTTAGAAGAAGGGATAAAGATGAAGAACCACAAAATTTGAACATGTTGAGCAAAGATGGAGTACTCATAAGATGTTAACAACTTTGTTACGAAGTTGGTCATAATAAAAGAGGTTCCAAAATATAAGACCAACCGCTGAGACAACCTGAAATTGCTAAGGTAATTGTATACTTATTTATAATTATACATTTATTTGTAATTGTACACAAGCTAACTATGCTTACAAATTGTACATTTATAATGCAATGAAAATAAGGAAGACCACTAAAAATTTGGCGCCTACATCCAATATTGACCATGGAGTAAAAAAAAGAGGTAAACAATTAGTATAGACATGATCCTACACTATAGAGCCCATCTTAAGAAGGGAGGGGAAGGCGGTGAGTGAATATTCTCTTAATTTTTAATTTCCCTCAAATTTTTTACATGTCATAAATATTTATGTGTATATAGGCCACCCAATGATATGGAGTAACATTTGGAGAAGTTAGTGGGAACACTTATTTTACAGTTTATTACTAAATTATAATTTTTTGGCTAATTATTTGTTATTTATTCATAATTATTAATAGTTTACTAATTGTTTATAATGTTTTATAGATGTGTGGAAGTTAATTTCAAGTGCTCGAACCAACTTAAGTTTCTCAAAATACAAATATTCAAACAACTACCACAAACAGGAGGAGATTTAAAGTCAGGGTCAAAAAATCAACTCCAAGAAAATCTGAAGTTAATGATGGTGAATTTGTAGCAAGTTGAACCATGTTCAAATATTGTGCTGTGATTTGGATATGGATTTGAACTTTGTATTGTGAATTTGGATATGGATTTGAACTTTGCAAATTGGTATATTATATTGGATTGATATATTTTTATTTTACAAAGTGGTATTGTGTTATGTTTTACAATTGGTATATTATGTTAGATTGTTTTATTTTTATTTGACAATTGATATTTTGTGTTATGTTTTTCAATCTGTTATATTATGTTGTCTTTTTTAAACTAGTATATTGTGTTGGAATTTTAACAAATTTGTATATTACATTGTGTTTTGCAATTTGGTCCATTAATTGGAATTTTAACAAATTTGTATATGATGTTGTGTTTTACAATTTGGTCTATTATATTCGATTGTTATATTTGACTTTTGCAAATTGATAAGTTGTGTTGATATTTTGACAATTGAGGCATGTTTCATAATGCATCTTGATAACCCAAGGAGGAATTATCACATAATTGTACTTTAACAAATCATAAAGCATCAAAATGTGAATAACAAAGAATAACTTGGAAATATAGATATTCATAAATCGATTAAATGCTCCTAAAGTACGTAACTAAGGGTTCTAGTGACATGAATATAAACAAAATATAAAAAAATAAAAGCTTTGTCCCAAAGAATGAAGTTTCTTAAGATGCATCAAACACCCATGATAAATATCATATAGAACCTACAAAATATAAATAAAAACACGTATCAAACTTATATGGAATTTTGAAAAGTATATGAATTGTTATATAAACTCACATCATGCATGCAATAATGAATCTTATTGATAAAAGTTTTACCTATCGTATAAAAGACGTCTGGAAATTTTTTTTATAATAACAGAAGTTTAACTCTTAAACTAAGACTACATACCTACAAGACACCTTCAATTTAAATAATCATTATTCAGTTGCATAACATTAACATCATATAAGCTATAATTGAGATAATCAAAATGAATTGATACAAATATAAGGGCAATAATTGTAGTATTGCATTGGTAAAAATGTTGACTAATATTAGACTTAACATTTGATATCTGTAACTTCATTTTGCGATTGCAATTGGGACAATTTACAAAATAATAATATCCATATTATATACCAAATATAATAACAAAAATTACCAATATTGTTTTACCATTGAACATAATGCCTTCTTTTGGCAAAATTAAGAGTATTGCCTTTCAACTTCTGATAAATTGTCAAAACAACAATAACTAGCATTCTTAAATATAATAACAATGACTTCATACTCTTCCCATATTAAGTATATACTAAATGTAGATGTAATAAAAGCCAAACATTTTTTATTTATAGCCATTTTCTCATACAATACATATGATGTAGTTAAATATGATTAACACAATGTGGTTAAAGCATTATTTCCAGAAAGTTGTAAGCGTACTTAGAGAGTCAAATTGTTGCTTTAGAAAATTGATTACTTAATTTCCTACAACTTTGTAGGCTTTCATCCTTCAAATTTAACTTTTGTTACTTGCTCTGTTTTTAATCTTTTACATTTATATGTACACATTTAAGAATGAGATAAATGAATGAGAAATTAATATATACAAATAAAATACTAGTTGAGTATTGAATACTCTAAAAAAGAATTCCTAGTTCACATATATCTTGTTCCTGAAACTCTTGCTCACCCTCTTCAAATGAACTATAAATATGATCGAAAATAAACAAATAATTAGAAGAACATTATTAGTCATCAAATATACTTGTTATATACACACAACACATCAAATTGCAAAGTTCATATTAGAAAAGAAAATTTATCCTTTACATTAATACATTTTTTGCTATTTACTTCTGAAATTGTATTTACAACAACAATTAAAATTATTAGTGAAACATAGGCACAGAAACAAAATAGAGTAAAATGATAGGGCTAAAATAATGTAATTCAAAAGAGAGAGAAGATTAAAACTTATGGATATAGGGGCCAAAATAATGTAGTTCAACTACTTTCAAGTTTTTTTATGAAAATAATAAGCAAAAGTAAGTTTAGAACTATTTAACAAATGAAGGAAATATTGAGCCTAATAACAACCATTGAACAAATGAAAAAATGACTATAATTACATGTAGAAACTAGGTAACCACAACAGGAGCTTCACAATTAATAGGGAAGCAAGCATAAATATAAAATGTACCAAGAAAGAATAGGTAGTTGTAGTCAAAAATCTAGCGAGTTAGAGTAAATGTAACATAACATGTCATGACAGAAGTCAAAGCATGACAAAATTAGAGCAAGGAGGAAGGGAAGTAGCAAAAGAACCAGGGTTAAAGAAATTATAATTAGAGCTCAAAAATTAATGACAAATATGGCAATTGACAATGAATAGGAAGGGAAGTGATTTCTACTTTTTATACTACTTTGTATTTATTATAGGAATTTAGGATTAATTTGAGTATAAACAACAACAACAATAGTGGATTTGCATCATTAACTGCCTAAGGTAAGCACCAAATATTCACCCTAGCTATAAATTAGCTCCAATTTAGCTCTAGATATATTGATTTTTGTCTCAGCTTATATCTGGACATTTTCTCCATACACGAATTGCTTTTTACCTTAACTTAGCACCATATGTAAGCTTCGACCAACTAATCATAATAAAAGATAGGTATTTAATACCATATTGAATTTGTGATTGATGAAATATATTTCTTTGGTATCAATGGTCAATCTAGTTTCAATGGTTGAAGCAACCATAAACCAAGGTTTGTTTTATTGATAATTCTCTTTTTATTATTTGTACAATTTGATCTATTTTCTTTATTACAAAATTTTGTACCAAAATAACCCCTATTTTATTAAATATTTCTTTTAATGATTCACAAACTGTAATTTTTTGCAAAAATGATTTCTATCACAAACTGTAATTCTTTGCAAAAATGATTTCTACTTTCTTATACTATTTTTGTTTTGATTACAAAAATTTAGAATTTAATTTGTGTATAGATGACAATAAGAGCTGTGGATTTGCATTAATAACTGCCTAGTATAAGTGCCAAATATTCGCCTTTTTTTGGAAATTTAAAAGGAAATATATTAACAAAGCAGAAACTTATACACGATCCTCCTTAAGGAGCCTACAAGCAGTAAAAAAGCTACACTACACAGAATGTACAACAATTACAAATAAAATATCATATTAACCATAATGATCTAAGTTCTTAGGTAATGTTGTCTTGCTTCCCTTTGGCCATCATAGTCTCTCTAATTAAATTGACAATTGCCTCAGCAAGTTCATACTTGTGATGTTCCTCATTATTGTAGATTCTCCTATTTCTTTCCCGCTAAATATAATAGATCACCATCTGGAAAGAAGTCGTGATGATTAATCCATCCCTTTGACCTGAGTTGGAGTACTAAATGATATATTTCAATTTTTTATTCCAATCAAAAGAACACCTACAAATTAGCTCTAATTTAGCTTTTGGTATATTGATTTTTGCCTCAGTCTATCTTTGGACATTTTATCCATACATGAATTACTTTTTACCTTAACTTAGCACTAGATATAAGCTATATATATATATATATATAAAGCTTCGACCAACCATCATCCACACATAACCAAACAATCACAAAAATTAAGCATATGTCTCACTAGCTTCAAATTACAACACAATTATATATATATATATATATATATATATAGGTTTATAAGATTTGATAACGCCCTAACGCTAACACATGTTTTCGTTAGCAAAGTGGTATCAGAGCTTATAGGTTATCCACGAGGTCCTGGTTTCGAATCGCTGTAACAACCTGGCGCTGTCGTAGGACTGTGGATCTGGGAAAAGTATGCCTAGCGACCCGTCTGCGGTGTAGTAATGATCTTGCTCCCGTAGAAGCGTGGTGAGTTTATAAGATTTGATAACGCCCTAACGCTAACATGTAAGTGGAAGTAAAAGAAAAAAGAATAATCAAGATCAAGATTCATATACCTGGCAATGGACATCAGATGACTTTTTAAATAGACAAGGTTATTATAAAAAAGGATCAAAAATTAAAAAATATCCTCTAGAATATATACCAAAACATATATCAACAGGATCCGATACAACATTAAATATTGATTGTGTTACAAATCCAGAAGAATTAATTTCTTCTGGATTTGTAAAGCAGTGGCAGAAATGCTCTGCTTTTCTCTGTACATTACTTTTCCTGTAGTATTTCTCTTTACTTTTTCTTTTTCCCATTTCCTTTAGTTAAAGCTGTCGGCCATCATGTCAGGCCACTTGTACTCTACTGTTTTTAACTTTTCCTGAGTCTGTATCTATATAAGAAGGCCTCTTCTGCCTTCTTCAATCACGAATAAATAATCTCTTTCTCTCATATGCTTTCTCTGTCTAGCCGCTTAAGTCAGGAAGACGTTCAGGCTTTGAGATAAGGTATAAGAATTAAGTATTGTTTACTCGTCAATCATTTATCAATCATTTATTATTAATTATCTAAGTCTAATCTTTCTTTCTTATTTCTTTATTCAGTATGTCTTTCAGTTATTTTAATTACAAGAGACTTATAAAAAATGCCATCAAAGATTCATATCAAAGAGAAGAAGAATTAGAAGATTTACTTCATGTTTATCATGCACAAAACAAGAAAGCACATAAGTCCAGAGATGCAAAAAGATATAGGGAATTATTTGAGACAGTTACTCAAATTAATATGACCAATCATTTACTCAAGGCAACAAGAAAAACTAAAAAAGTGTGTCGTAGGATGCTCCAAAACCTTATTGATTAATGCATTATTTTGGTCTTAAACGACATTTAAAATAGTAGATTGATATAGATAGAAAAGCAGCAGAAAATCATACATATTGGAATAATAAAATCAAATGGAAATTGCATCAAGCTATTATAGCTAAAGATCTAGACAAAATAAGCAGATATCAACAAAGTTTAGCAATCATAACGCATATACGAAAACATAATTTACAACTTCTAAAACAAGATATTGATGAAATTTCTAGATTAATTTGTTAAAATGGAAGATCAATTTATGTCTCAGATCGGTGAAGGAATTTATATGACAGAATTTGAAGGACCTAGAAATCAGAATTTAGCACTTAAAAGATCTTTAGATCGATATATAGAACAATTACATATAGATCTAGATGCACCATATGATAGATCACATATTATAGAGTGCGAAAGAAAAATTGAACTTTTAGTCCATATCATTGAAAAACTAAATGAATTTATTAGCAGAGAAAAACATGTTTAATTTATTCTTTCTGCAGATCTGTTTATTCACTATTATATCTATCTTCTTTCATAATTATTCTGTTTTAATAAATTTCTATTTATGTTGTTGTATTTCATGTTTACCATCTTTTCAACTATCTGATTATTTACTATCTTGTTATACTTATGGATTCAAACCTCTTTTATTTCAATTCCTATTAGATAAATTATTTAATCCTAATATAGATTATCATAATCTCGAATAAAATTCTTATCTGTCAAAACTCTAATTGTTGATTCAATGATTAGAAAACAGATATGAATTGTTCTATTTGTGAAGAATTAAATAATCAAATACAATATACCCAAAGAAAACTTGAAGAATATTTAGATCTTATAAGTTATAATGAACGACGAATTAATTATCTCATATTTATTGGAATAAATAGAATAGGAAGAAGACCTTATGAAGAACATTTATCTGTTATACATCAGTTATATCAATTATATAGTAATTATGTATTAGCCAATCTTGAAGAGATTCAAAGAACACATCAAATGTATCATCAATGACTACTAATAGTCAAAGAGATTTAACTATATTAGATATAGATAATTTAGAATTATATGAAGCTGATGGAATATTCCATGTAGATTGTAACATCCCGCTTCCATACAAAGGGTTGAACCATAGAAATTGGTACACGTGAGATCAATCGAAGAAATTAGGAAAACACATCTCATGCTCATGCATTTGTGAACAGTGATTTCTGCACATGAAAAAAATGACTGTACATGCATTCATGACAATTCCCGGTATAATTGTGAATAAATGTGAATTTTGAAAA
>JAOTAY010020604.1:0-12141 GCA_025629805.1 Erythroxylum baracoense
ATGAGCATGAGATGTGTTTTCCTAATTTCTCTGATTTACCTCACTTGGACCCGTTTCTCTGGTCCGACCCGTTCTATAGAAACGGGATGTTACATTTTGGGGGTCTCAACGCTATCAGAGCCACCAGATAATGCCTTGGTTTGCCCAACATTGTGAGTTCGAATCCCAGAAAAATAATGTCAGAATCGAGCCACAGTTAAGCGCCTAGTGGGCCTCATCTGTTGACGCAGATTGGAGCGGGGGGTGTATTTAAGATTTGGTATTACAACCCTTCACAAGGTCTTTTAGGGAGCTCAGTGGTATTTAGGATTTGGTATTACAACCCTTCATAAGGCCTTTTGGGGGGCTCATTAGTATCAGAGCCACCAGGTAATGCCTGGGTTTGCCTAACGTTGTGAGTTCGAATCCTAGAAAAATAATGTGGAAACGGAGCCACAGTTAAGTACCCAATGGGCTCTAATACCACACTAGGGACCCCGAAGGGTACACATGGAAAGTACGATAACCAACGGGCTAAAACAACACCTTTGAGAAGACCATCGACTAACCAAAGTCGGAATGTAAGATACTGAGGTGTCTGGTAGACTATTGTGGATCAACACGGGAACCTTTTGACTATCGGTAAGTTTCAGGTATGATAGCGACACATCAAAGCCCTTCTCTCCACGGGCACATAACTCTCAAGCCTTCGTCTTAGGATCCTTATACTTTCATAACTATCTTTCCCCTTTTGAAACAATAGTCTCAACAGTACCTACACTCTTTCCTCGTTAAACTCTAATCTCATAACGGAATTGTTTTGTGACTGTCTTAGACCTTTGGATACATAAGATCCTCAGAAGAGGTGAGTGTAGAGCATACTTGTCTCTGTACCAGGACAGATAGTAACATGCACTCAAGACTTAAGCTTTCAGGAGAGGGAGAACTTAGATTAAGAAGCACTCAAACTCATATTCATATTATCAAACTCAAATTTAGCATACATTTTATGTCGAATTCAATGTACTTACAACGAAAGAGAAGCCTTGCTTTTATAGGCAAAACAAGGGGCATAAAAGTAAATCTTCCTATAGACACACTTATTACAACTTTAGAAAAAAGAAGCACAATCATTACACCTTTAACAAAGCTACTTTAAAAAAATAAACGAATTTTCTAAAAGAAAATATTAACGTGATAAAAAGGAATCTTACATAGTAGTTTGTGGGTTACAAAGATTCTCCTTTATCAAAAGACTCAAAAGAAAAAACAAACTCCTAAAAAGAAGAGTCCCATAATGGAGACATTCAATGTATTAGTTGTCAGGGATTGGATGGAGTGTCTGGATTACTTGAACTGTCAGAATTTCCTAGAGGAGTTGGTTGATATCTTAGAAACTTAAGAAATTGCATCAGTCAAAATAAAGGAATAAAATGATGCAAAGAGGTTGAAAGCAATAAGATAGGTTTAGAAGGCTGAGAAAGAAAATCAATAAGTTTATTATGATGGCCTTTGATGTGGTGGATGGAGAATTTATAGTGAGAAAACCATTCCTGCCAACGAAGCAATTGACTATTAGGAAGATGTTTCTTAGGTTGAGCGAGAATCTTAGGGAAGAAAGTGTTATCCATTTCAACGACAAAGTGATAAGGTGTGAGGTCGAAGGTAAACTTTTCAACGCCTCTTTTAACTGCTAAGATTTTTTTAGAGCTGATATGATAACGACATTTAAAGGATTGAAATTGTCCACTTGCATGTCCATAATAATGATGATTGCCATTGATTTCTTCAAGAAGCTCAGCGCCCTAATAATTGTCACTAACAACTATTTGTAAAATGCGTTGTCCCTTATCAGGAATCTTTAAGGGTGGAGGATCTTGACAGATGTGTTTCAGATATTGGACAACCTTTGTTTGTTCTTCTATCTAAGGTGGTGGATTCTTTTTCAGTAACTTGGATAATTATGAAATATAAGCTGCCATGTATGGTATGAACTCTCGGATGTAGTTAACAATCTCAAGAAATTGTTGTATCTATTTAACATTAAGATATTCATCAAGAAAGTGTAACAGCTCTTGTGCAATTTGTGGATAGAATCTATCTTTGAAATGCATACCTAAAAATTCAATTTCATTAGTACCAATGAGGCTTTTAGAGGCAGAAAGCATAATGCCATACTGTTTAGTAGGATCCAAGAATTGTTGAAGTAAGGCCTGATGTTCCTTATGGGTCTTTGAGAATAGGAGAATGTCATCAATGTAGATTATTGCATTGTTAAGGATAGGCTCACAAATCTTGGTCATGGTTCATTGAAATAGTGATTGTGCGATTTCAAGTCCAAATGACATAAAGGTCCATTGGTATTGTACATTGGAAATGTAGAATGTGTTTTGTATTGCTCAGTAGGACACCCAATTGCCAAAATCCTACTTTAAGAACAAACTTGGAAAAGATAACAACTTCTTTGAGAAATAGTACCTGTGTACTGTTTTTGAAGAGAAAACTTGTCATCTTGTAGGAATGCATTTAGAGGCTTATAATCAATGACTAATCTCTTTTTACCGTACTTTTCCTCCGAGCGTTTGTTGACATAAAACGCTTGGCAAGCCTAACCTAACTTTGTGGGCTCAATAAATTCTTGCTTCAGAAGGATACTGCACTCATCTTATGCAAGCTTTAGATCATCATGATTTATCCCTAGATGTGTGGCTTTTGTAGGATTGATATCCTCACTCTTTTTGAAAGGTAGACTTATAAAAAAGTCAGCATTTTTTCAAAGATGATATAGGTGATTAAATTGTGCATTTGATTCAGGACAGTATTCCAATAGTTTATCTCACAATGTTGCATACGATGTTGGAACTTGAGAAAGTTCAAACAGATTTTTGATTTCAGTGTATGGATTGAAAAATGATCGATACCTGAGGCCTGTAGGTAGGATCTGTAAAGGTGAGGCTTTACTGCATACATCCATACTAATGAGAATATCTGGGCTAGGTAGATTGCTTCCAAGTACTTTAGTCCAAACTGTACACTGTGGAAAGAATTGAATTTCGATATTTCTCTTTGTAATAAACCCGATCTTAAATGAATTACCATCTGCAGCTGTAAAATATTCATCATGTAAAGTCCATGACTCAGAGGGTAATATGTTGGGCTTCATGGTTGTACGACTAGATCCAATATCCATAAACCCAATAGCTTTGATGAGTCTATCATATTTATCTTGTAAAAAGAGTTGGATTAGGACATATGGTCTTTGAACTAGAGTACGATCCAATTTCATATAGGTATGTTGCTGTAGCATGTATAAAGAATCATCAGACGATTCTTCTTCAGAGTTCGTAATAGAAATAACAAACTTTGTATCTTCATCTTCAGTTGATTGTCCCTCAATAAGATCTTCAAAATTATTGGAAGGATGAATAGGCAAAATGGATTGCATTTGCTTCAATAACTTGATATATTTTTTGGTTTTGTAAGGACAAGTTCGTGCAAAGTGTCCTGTTTGTCCATAGAGAAAACATCGTTCAGCTTTCTGAGAAGGATGGGATCTTTCCTTGAAGAATCAAACAATCTTTCTTTTTGTTCCATCTTTTCTGATATATGTTTTCCTTAAAGGCTTGTAGCCTTCCATTTATCTGCGGAACTTTCTTTTATGATAGGCTTGCTTGTAGTAAAAAATTATATTCCTTTTTTAACTCCTACAAGAAAAGATGCCAAAATAGGACTACCAACTTTGTGTTGTCCATAGAGAAAACATCGTTCAACTTTCTCAGAAGGATGGGATCTTTTCTTGAAGAATCGAACAAACTTTCTTTTTATTCCATCTTTTCTCATATATGTTTTCCTTAAAGCTTGTATCCTTCCATTTGTCTGTGGAACTGTCTTCTATGATAGGCTTGTTTGTAGTAATCTTTCTTCTTATCACTACAATCACATTTCGTCTGATCTTTGAACTTAATCTCAAGATAATGCTTTTTGCAAGACTATTTGAGAATTGGACCACCTTTAACAATATTCTTGAATAAGGTATGTTAGTCACATAACTTATCAAGAGAAGCTAGAGCAAACTGGTAGATTTCTCTAAGAGATATATTAGCCATATCTCGTTGTAAAGAAACTATGGTCCTTTGTAACTTTGGTTACAGTTGATTTGGAAGGGATGAGATAAAAGTATTTCGAAGATTTACATCATTCCATCTATTTAAAAGATAGTACCTTTCCGTCAAACATTTGTAATGCTTCTATATATCACGCTTGTTAAGTGAACAACATTTCATTGCAAATACTTCTGACCGATCTGCTTATCAATCAGCTGAAAGTCACCAATGAATTCCTTATGAATTAGTCCAAGAAGAGCTCCGGCTGTAGCAACTTGGATATATTGAAGTTATTAATATTCTCTTATACTTTGCCACTATTCTCATAAAGTACCAGTGAAACAAGAAGTGAATTCAGACAAAATATTCGGTAAAGAATTATTAGGTTTGTTCATTTGAAGACCTATCCATGCACCAAATTCATGCAGTTGATCTCTCCAGTTCTTTGGTGGAAGATCATCAAAAATAAACCAAGGTTCTAAAGTAGGCTTGGTCTGTGAAGTAGCCTGTGCAGTTGGCTGAGCTTAAGGTGCTGGTTCAGGTCTAAAAGGTTCAGTGCCTATAGATTCTGCTTCATTTATTTTAGGATCAACTTCAGTTGGTTCAGACATAGTCATTAGAACTTATGCTAGGTCTAATAGATCAGCTAGCTGGGTTGGAGAATCAGAGAACGGTTCAGAGATCTATTCAGTTGATGACTCAGAAATTGTTATGGAGACTTCAGATGTTGGTGCAGAAACTTTAAAACAAGCTTCTAACTTATCTGTTAGAGAATATGAATCTTCTGCAGCATATGTAGGCACAAGAGCTATGAACTCTGTTAGAGGCACTTTATCCTTCCTAGTAGAGTTGGAAGGTTGTAACTTCGGTGGAGAAGTAAGAGGAGTATGGACTTGTAACGGTTTACTCTACTAATTAACTGGTTCAGGCTTTCTGTATGAAGGTGATGGCTCAGGAACCTTTTCAGGCTTAGGCTTAGATTTTGATTTTTTAGGCTTTGCTTGAGCTACCTGAGGATGTATATACTTTCTAATCAAAGGATAATTAAACTTCAATACCTTTGAATAGTCAGGTTCTTCTTGATACTTCTGATACATAGGAGAAGTGTATACTAGATTTGTATTTGGAAATACTGAGGAGGACGAGCCATATATAGCTTTAGATTGTGCGTTTTGCATATCAGCTTCTATTTATTGCACAATTCCTTGTATCTTCTCGATTTCTCTAACTTTGATTTCAAAATCAGGTCCAAGATAATGTGTAGCAATGTAATGTCGAAGTTCAACATCAAGTTGCTTGATCTGAGCTTTGTATGATTGGTACATTTGTTAGATCTGCTTAGAGATGGCGTCAACTTTATGATGAGTAGTATGACTCTGTTGACTGATTCCTTCCAGCTTGGAATCAATTCTTCGAAGAACTTTGCTATGTGCTATTGCATTCAATGTCTACCATTTCAAAACTTCATTTGAGGGATTACAAACAATTGTTCCTTGTGAAGTTATTCCTGAAGCTCGGATATAAGGGCTAAAGATAACCCTCATTGATTCATTAGTACTCATGTATAAAGAAGGAAAATCTTCCTCATATGGCGTTGCCATCATGCATGGAATAGGAGTAGCAGTCATAATAGGAACTGCTAGCTTTGTGTAACAAGTAGAGGATTTCAACATCTTACTAAGAGATCTAGGTCTGGATCTTTCAATAGTTAGACCAATAGATTTATTGGAATCGTCTGGATCTAAATCATCCTTTCATGGATGATATTATTGTATACCCTCGCAACGAGATTTAGATTTTTTCCTTTCTTTTTCGTCGTATGGCATACCATTCATCATCATCATCATCACTATCTGACTTAGGGTTGAGACAGACATTACAATCAGGTTCACACATAGATAGGTCAACATCCCATACGTAATGTCCACGATGATGGTTAATATAAACTGGATCTTTGTTAGATTTGAAATAATGAGTTGGAGGATCAAATTTACCTTCTGTATGTGAGAATACGGGTTAGATAAGAAAAATAGCCCCAGAAGTAGATGGTCCATTTTGATCTTCGTTGGGCTTTGCATAGATGGACTTAACCATTCCATCCTTTAATGTCTTCAGAATTGGAGGAGTTGTTGTATAAAAAGAGTGTCATTGAGGCACATGGAACACCTTTTGGTAGTTGTTGATCCATTCAGTTGGTATCAACTTTTCAAGTTCCACTGCTGGTAGTGTCTTTGGGATCTGGAGAATAGTAGTTAATCATTAGAACGATCAGCAACCATATAAAGAGCATCCAAAGTAGAATTTGGAAATTGTGGTCCAAAGTATGATTTTGCAGACGATAGATCATCTGGTGATGTAGAGTAGCCATGATGGCTGTAGGATCTTGATCTGAACTTGCAGTCGTTCAAATAACATAAGATCATCCAACCTAATGTTGAAATTAGGTGCTACTGTCACTGTGATACTTCCATTGTTAAGAGTAGTCAGCAAGGTACTAATCAAGGTGTTTTGTTACTTTGTATAGGCAATGTCTAGAAGAGATATCATGGTTGTAGCAGGTATTCCCTTTCTTCCATGAAGTGTGAGAATAAGGTGTATAGCCCCTACATAAAGATGTGTATGGTTGTGTTTTCTACAAAGGGAGATAAGCTCCTTCGGTATTTTAAGCTTCATGTATTATTCTACTACTGTAAATCTGAGACTACACTGTTCCAATCTGGAACTCTGGATGATTTTCTTAACTTTAGGACGAGATGTAGACAAGATAGTACATATACTCCTTGTCCAAGAAAGACCATGAGAATATATACTGTATGGTCTTAACAAAGGTAAAGAAGACTCACAAATACGATTTTCTACAGGAACATGAGTAATTTCTACTAGGTTTTCTATTTTATTAGACAACACACGTTTTACACTAGAAGGTAAACTAGACATATAAAATCTTGAAGATAAATGAACAAGATCGTTAGACACTGAGCCCGTTGGGGTATTACAACCCTTCACAAGGCCTTTTGGGGGACTCAGTGTTATCAGAGCCACCAGGTAATACTTGGGTTTGCCTAACGTTGTCTGCTCGAATCCGAGAAAAATAATGTGAGAATGAAGCCAAAGTGAAGTGCTTAGTGGGCCCCTTTTATTGACATAAGATGGAGTAGGGATACATTTAGAACCCTTCACAAGGCCTTTTGGGGGACTTAGATGTGAAAGTGTAAGGTTCCTAAGAGGATGGCTTGAGAATTATATACCTGTGGAGAGAAGGATTTTATGTCTCATTATCATAACTGGAACTTACCGACTATCGCAAGGTTCCCGTGTTGATCCACAATTGTCCACTAGATACCTCAGTATCCTACTTTTTGACTTTGGTTAGTCGATAGTCTTCTTAAAGATGTTGTTTTAGCTCGTTTGTTGTCATACTTTCCCTATGTGCCCTTCGAGGTCCCCGATATGGTATTAGAGCCATTATCGTCTATTAGCCGGCAATAACATTGTAACTCAGTACCGACTAAGTGAGTAGGGAGAGAGCCCATAAGATATGGAAACACAGTCTAATGACTTTGTTCATTTATCTTCGTACCTTCTAATGTAAAGCGTGTATTATTTAATCGTATAGAAAATCTAGTAGAAATTACTCATGTTCCTGTAGAAAACGATGATTGTGAGTATTTTTTACCTTTGTTGAGTTCGTACAGTATATATTCTCGTGATCATTCTTAGACAAGGAGTATAGTACTATCTTGTCTACATCTCGTCTTAAAGTCAAGGAAATCTTCTAGAGTTCCATATTGGAACAATGTGGTCTCAAATCTACAACAACAGAACAATACGTGAAGCTTGAAATACCTAAGGAGTTGATCTCTCTTTAGAGAGAACACAACCATACACATCTTTATGTAGGGGCTATACGCCTTGTTCTCACACTTTATGGAAGAAAGGGAATACTTGCTATAGTCATCTCTTCTAGACATTGCCCACGCAATATTCCAAAATGCCTTGATTGGTACCTTACTGACTACTCTTAACAATGGAAGTGTCATAATGACAATAGCACCTAATTTCAACATCAGGTTGGATGATCCTACCTTATTTGAATGATTACAAGTTCAGATCTAGATCATTGGAGCAGATCAAGATCCTATAGCCATCATGGCTACTCTACATCACCAGATGATCTATCATCTACAGAATCAAGCTTCGGACCTCAATTTTTCAAAATCTACTTCGAATGCTCTTTACATGGTTGCTGATCGTTCTAATGATTAGACTACTATTCTTTAAATCCCGAAGCAATTACCAGCAGTAGAGCTTGAAAAGTTAATGCCAACTAAACGGATTACCAATTACCAAAAGGTGTTCCACATGCCTCATTGACGCTCTTTTCATACAACAACTCCTCCGATTATGAAGACATTAAAGGATGGAACTGTTAATTCCATCTATACAAAGCCTAACGAAGATCCAAATGGACCATCTACTTCTAGGGTTGTTTTTCTGATCCAACCCATAATTTCACATACGGAAGGTAAATCTGGTCCTCTACTTCATTTTTTAAAATCTAACGAAGATCCAGTTTATATTAGTCATTATCGTGGACATTTTGTATGGGATGTTGACCCATCTAAGTGCGAACCTAATTATGAAGTTTGTCTCAACCCTGAGTCAGATAGTGACGATGATGATGAACAGTATGCCAAATGACAAAGAAGAAAGAAGAAAAAATCTAAATCATATTGCGAATGTATACAACAATATCATCCACACAAGGATGATTCTAATCCAGACAATTCCAGCAAATCTATTAGTTTAATTATTGAAAGATCCAAACTTAGATCTCTTCGTGAGATGTTGAAATCCTCTACCTTTATATAAAGCCAGCAGTTCCTGTTATAACTCTTACTCCTATTCCGTGCATGATGGTAGCGCCATATGAGGAAGATTTTCCTTCTTTACGTAAAAGTTTTGATGAATCAATGAGGGTTATCTCTAGCCCTTAAGTAACTTCACAAGGAACACTTGTTTCTAATCCATCAGATAAAGTTCTGAACTGGCATACATCGAATATAGTAACACAGAAGAAATTTCTTCAAAGAAATGATTCCAAGCTGGATAGAATCAGTCAACAGACATATGCTACTTTTCATAAAGTTAATGCCATCTATAAACAGATCCAACAAATGTATCAATCATACAAAGCTCAGATTAAGAAACTTGATGTTGAACTTCGACATTACATTGCTACACATTATCTTGGACCTCATTTTAAACATCAAAGTTATAGGAATCGAGAAGCTACAAGGGATTGTGTGATGAATGGAAGCTAATATGCAAAATGCACAGTCTAAAGCTGTATATGACTCATCCTCCTCAGTATTTCCAAATACACAGCTAATGTACACTTCTCCTATGTATCAGAAGTATCCAGAAGAACTTGAATATTGAAAGGTATTCAAGTTCAACTATCCTTTGATTAGACAGTATATATATCCTCAGGCAGCTTAAGTAAAGCCTAAAAAGCAAAAATCTAAACTTAAGCTTGAAAAGGTTCCTGAGCCATCACCTTCATGCATAAAACCTGAACCAGTTAACCAGTGGAGTAAATTGTTACAGATCAATACTCCTCCTACTTCTCTACCGAAGTTACAACCTTCCACCTCTACTGGGAAGGATAAAGCGC
The DNA here is from genome assembly GCA_025629805.1 of Erythroxylum baracoense. Taxonomy (NCBI): domain Eukaryota; kingdom Viridiplantae; phylum Streptophyta; class Magnoliopsida; order Malpighiales; family Erythroxylaceae; genus Erythroxylum; species Erythroxylum baracoense. Next base: position 9,760 of record JAOTAY010020604.1, read on the forward strand.
CTCTTACAGAGTTCAAGCAACTCTTGCGCCTACACTTGCTGTAGAAGATTCCTTGTCTCAAACAAAAAAGTCAGAAGCTTGTTCTAAAGTTTCTGCACCAACCTCTGAAGTCTCTTCAACAATTTCTAAGTCATCAACTGAACAAATCTTTGAATTGTCCTCTAATTCTTCAGCCTAACTAGCTGATCTATCAGACTTAGCACAAGTTATGATGACTATGCCTGAACCAACTAAAGTTGAACCTGAAATAAGTGAAGCAGAATCCACAGATACTGAATCTTTTAGACCTGAACTAGTACTATAAGCTTAGCCAGCTGCATAGGCTTCTTCACAGACTAAGCCTACTTCAGGACTTTAGTTTACTTTTGATGATCTTCCACTAAAAAAATGGAGAGATCGACTGCATGAATTTGATGTATGGATAGATCTTCAAATGAACAGACCTAATAATCCTTTACTAGTTATTTTGTCTGAATTCGCTTCTCATTTCACTGGTATTTTGCGAGAATGGTGGCAAAGTATAAGCGATACCAGCAACTTCAGTATATTCAGGTCACTATAGTTGAAGCTCTTCTTGGAATAATTCATTAGGAATTCATTAGTGACTTTCAGCTTATTGATAAGCAAATCTGTCAGGAGTATTTTACAATGAAATGTAGTTCACTTGACAAGCGTGATATCCAAATGCATTACAAACGTATGACAGAAAGGTACTATCTTTTGAATGGATGGAATGATGTTAATCTTTGATATACTTTATCTCATCCCTTCCAGATCAACAGCAACTGAAGTTACAAAGGAACATAGTTTCTTTACAACGAGATATGGATAATATATCTCTTAGATAAAACTACCAGCTTGCTTTAGCTTCTCTTGATAAGTTGTGTGACCAACATACCTTATTCAAGTATATCGTTAAAGGTGGTCTAATTATCAAACAGGCTTGCAATAAGCCTTATCTTCAGATTAAGTGCAAAAATCATAAGAAATGTAATTGTAATAACAAGAAGAAAGATTACTATAGATAAGCCTATCATCGAAGAAAGTTCCGTAAACAAATGGAAGGCTACAAGCCTTTAAGGAAAACATATGTGAGAAAAGATGGAACAAAAGGAAAGTTTGCTCGATTTTTTAGGAAAAGATCCCATCCTTCCCAAAAAGCTGAACAATGTTTTCTCTGTGGACAACCAGGACACTTTGTATCAACCTGTCCTCACAAAATTAAAAAAGATATCAAGTTATTGAAGAAAATGCAATCCATTTTGCCTATTCGTCCTTCCAATAACATTGAAGATCTTACTAAGGAATAATCAATTGAAGATGAAGATACAAAGTTTGTTGTCTCTGTTTTAACCTCTAAAGAAGAATCGTCTAATGATTCTCTCTACATGCTACAGCAGCAGACCTGTATGAAGTTAGATCATACTCCAGTTCAAAGACCATATGTCTAGATCCAAATCTTTAGACAAGATAAATATGATAGACCCATTAAAGTTATTGGGTTTATAGATATTGGATCCAGTTGTCCGATTATAAAGCTCAACATATTATCCTCTAAGTTATGGACTTCATATGATGGATACTTTACAGCTACAGATGGTAATCCATTCAAGATCAGGCTTATTACAAAGAGAAAGATCATAATTCGATTCTTTCCACAGCGTACAGTTTGAACTAAAGTACTTAAAAATCATAATTCGATTCTTTCCACAGTGTACAGTTTGGACTAAAGTGCTTGTAAGCAATCTACTTAGCCTAGACATTCTCATTGGTATGGATGTATACAGTAAAGCCTCACCTTTACAGATTATACCCACAGGCCTCAGGTGTTGATCACTTTTTAGTCCATATACTGACATCACAAAGTTTGCTATTTCTTTGAAGCAAAGATTGATTGAGCCCATAAAGTCAGACCAGGCTTGCCAGGCCTTCAATGCTTATAAATGTCTCAAGCAAAAGTGTGGTAGAAAGAGATTACACATAGCCTCTAGATGCTACTTGACTGGCGCGTCTTAACGCTAGTCAAAATAAAATAACTAAACCACTACTGTAGCAGTGGTGAGTCTAGGTCGGTCCCACAGGGAGTGATCGGTTAGCTTATGAAATGAAATTAATCGGTGTTTTAGAAAAATTAGGGGGGAGGTTTTTAGATTTTTGAACTAAGAAAATAAAATAATACTAACTAATAAAAACAAATTAAAGAAAATATGTGAAAAATGGTAAAACTGGGGAATTCGGTAGGGATCTGATTCTTTGGTTCAATCTCAGTCTATACCCTAATTAAGTATATTTCATGGATTTGTTATTCTCAAACCTCTCCTAAAAACTATTAATCATGGGTTAATAATTAACCCGAGTTTTCCCTTAGGTTTTGTTTAATCA
>JAOTAY010020605.1:0-12141 GCA_025629805.1 Erythroxylum baracoense
CACTGTCGCTAGGCACCTACGGTGGGAAAAACAATCTATTGGCACACCTTTTATTGGAAAAATGGCCCATTGGCATACCTTCGGTGTGCGAAATAGCACATTGGCGTGTTCATTAGGAACCTTCAGTGGGCAAAACAACCCGTTGGTATGTTTGCAAGGCATCTTCAGTGGGAAAACAGCCTGTTGGGTAGCATCAGTAGGAAACACAACCCCTTAGCTCACCTTAGGATGGAAAAATAACTCGTTGGCACGGTCGTTAGGTACCTTCGATGGGAAAAATAGCCCATCGACACATTTGCTAGATACCTTCAGTGGGAAAAAGAACCCGTTGGCACACCTTCGGTGGAAAAAACATCACTTTGGCACAGTAGCTAGGTAGCTTCGGAGGGTAAAATAGGCCATTGGCAAGGTCGATAGGAAACTTCGGCGGGAAAACAGCCCGTTAGGCAACTTAGATGGGAAATACAACCTGTTGGCACACCTTCGATAAGCAAAATAGCCCGTTGGCACACCTTCAGGGGACAAAACAGCTCGTTCACACACCTTTGAGCAAAACAGCCTATTGGCATATGCGCTAAGTATCTTTGGTTGGAAAAATAACCTGTTTGTACACCTTTAGTGGGAAAAATAGCCTGTTCGAGTGGTTGGTAGGCTCCTTCGGTGCGTAAAACAGACCATTTGGCACAGTCTCTAGGCACCTTCGGTTGGAAAAATAACTCATTGGGCAGCTTCAGTGGAAAATATAGCCTGTTGGCATACCTTCAGTGGGCAAAACAACCTATTGACACGGTTGCTAAACACCTTCAGTTGGCAAAATAACCCGTTACCACGATCGCTAGGCACCTTTGGTGAAAAAATAAACCCGTTGGCATACCTTCAGTGAGAAAAATAACACGTTGGCATGGTGGTTAGGGACTTTCGGTGGGCAAAATAGCCAATTGGCACAATCACTAGGCACTTTAGGTGGGATAAACAGTCAGTTGGCACACATTTGGTGGGTAAAACAGCCCATTGGCATAGTCATTAGGCACCTTTGGTGACAAAAACAACCCGTTGGGCATCTTCGAAGGGAAACACATCCCATTGGCACAATTTTAGTGGGAAAAACATTACATTGACATGGTCGCTAGGTACCTGTGGTGGACAAAATAGCTCGGTTGCAAGGTTGCTAGGCATCTTCGGTTGGAAAAATAGTCTGTTAGGAACCTTCGGTGGAAAAATGATCACGTTGGCACGGTTGTTGGGCACCTTCGTAGGAAAAATAGGCCGTTGGCACCTTCGCTAGGTGTCTTTGAAGGAAAAAATAGCCTGTTGGCACATTCGCTAGGCACCTTCAGTGGGAACCACATTGGCAATGTCGAAACACACCTTTGGTGGGCAAAATAGCCTGTTGGCATGATCTTTAGGCCTCCTCGGTGGGAAAAACAGCCTGTTGGGCAACATCGGTGGGAAACATAACCCTTTGGCAAATCTTCGATAGGAAAAACAACATGTTGGCACGGTCATTAGGCACCTTTAGTGGGCAAAACAAATCATTGGCACGGTCACTGGACACCTTCGGTGGGAAAAACATCACGTCGGCTTGGTTGCTAGGCACTTTCGATAGGCAAAATAGCCTATTGGGGCAATCACTAGGCACCTTAGGTGGGATAAATAGCTAGTTGGCACACATTCGGTAGGTAAAACAGGTTGTTGGCATGGTCACTAAGCACATTCGGTGGGGAAAACTAGCCTGTTGGGTACCTTTGGTGGGAAACATAGCCCACTGAGGCAACTTCAATGGGTAAACAGCACGTTGGCACGATCTTTAGGCACCTTTGGCGGGCAAAATAGCCTGTTGGCATGGTCTTTAGGCACCTTTAGAGGAAAAAACAGTCCATTGGTCACTTTCAGTAGGAAAAACAACCTATTGGTACACCTTTGGTAGGCAAAACAACCCGTTGGCGTGATCGTTAGGCTCCTTCGGACGATAAAACAACCCGTTGGTAAGATCGTTAGGCACCTTCAATGGGAAAACAGCCCATTGTGACACAGTTGGTGGGCAATACAGCCTGTTGGCACCTCGCCAGGCATCATCGGTTGGTAAAACAATCTGTTGGGAACCTTCGATGGGAAAAAAGGTGTGCAAAACAAGCTGTTGGCACAACTTTGGTGGACAAAACAGCCCATTGGCACGATCTTTAGGTACCTTCGGTGGAAAAAACAACCTGTTGGGCTTCATCGGTGGGAAACATAGGTTGTTGGCACACCTTCGGTGGGAAAAACAACACGTTGGGAAGGTTGCTACGTGCTGTCAATGGGGAAAATAGCCCATCGGCACATTTGCTAGGCACCTTGGGTTGAAGAACAGCTAGTTGGTACACCTTCGGTGGGAAAAACAACATGATGGCATGATCGCTAGGCACCTTCGGTGGGCAAAATAGCCCGTTGGATCGGTAGCTTGACATCTTCGGCGTGAAAAACAATCTGTCGAGCACCTTCAGTGGGAAAAACAACTTGTTGGCACACCTTCGATAGGCAAAACAGCCCGATGGTACACCAGTGGTGCGTAAAACAACATGTTGGCACAGTCATTAGGCACCTTTGGTGGGCAAAATAGCCCGTTTGCAGGGTTGCTAGGCATCTTCGGCTGGAAAAATAATCCGTTGGGAACCTTCGGAGGGAAAAACAATCCGTTGGCACACCTTCAATAGGCAAAACGGCCCGTTGGCACACCTTCGATGTGCAAAGTAGCACATTGGCCTGATCATTAATTAGGCACCTTTGGTAGGCAAAACAACCAGTTGACGTGTTTGTTAGGCACCTTAAGTGGGAAAAATTACCTATTGGCACATCTTCGGTGGGAAAAATAGCCTATTGGGCAACATCGGTGGGAAACATAAATCATTGGCACAACTTCGGTTAGGAAAATAGCTAGTTGGCCGGATCATTAGGGGCCTTCGATGGGAAAAATAGCCCGATAGTACATTGTTTAGGTAGCTTTGATGGGAAAAACAACACATTGGCATTGTAGCTAGGCATCTTTGGTGGGCAAAATAGTCCATTGGCACGGTCGCTCGGCATCTTCAGTGAGAAAAACTGCTCGTTGGGCACCTTCGGTAGGGAAAACAACCCGTTGACACACCTTCGGTTGGTGAAACAGCCTGTTGGCATACCTTTGGTGGGCAAAACAGCACATTGGTACGACCATTAGGCACCTTCAGTGGGCAAAAGAACACATTGGAATGTTCACTAGGCACCTTCGATAAGAATAAAACCCACTGGCACACCTTGGTTGGGCAACACAGCTTGTTGACACCTCGTCAGGCATTTTCGGTGGGCAAAATAGTCAGTTAGGCACCATTGATGGGAAAAACCGCTTGTTGACACACCCTTGGTAGGCAAAACAACCCATTGGCATACTTTCAATAGGCAAAACAACCCGTTGACACGATCGCTAGCTACCTTCAATAGGAAAAGTTGCTCGTTGGGCACCATGGGTGGAAACACAGCTCGTTGGCACACCTTCGGTAGACAAAAAAGCCCGTTGACATACCTTTGATGGATAAAATAGCCCGTTCACACATCTTTAGTGGGAAAAATAGCTCGTTGGGCAGCATTGGTGGGAAATATAGCCCGATGGGACACCTTAGGTGGAAAAATGATCACATTGGCACGGTTGTTTGGCACCTTCATAGGTCAAATAGCTCGTTGGCACGTTCGCTAGGTGTCTTTGAAGGAAAAAATAGCTGTTCACACATTTGCTAGGCACCTTTAGTGGGAATCACATTGGCAAGGTAGAAACACACCTTTGCTGGGCAAAATGGCCCGTTGGCACCATCGTTAGGCTTCCTCGGTGGGAACAATAGCCCATTGGGCAGCATGGGTGGGAAACATAACCCTTTGGCAAACCTTCGGTAGGAAAAACAACATGTTGGCACGGTCATTAGGCACCTTCAGTGGGCAAAACAAATCGTTGGAACGGTCGTTGGGCACCTTCGGTGGGAAAAATAGCACATCGGCTCGGTTGCTAGGCATCTTCGGTGGGCAAAATAGCCTATTGGGGGAATCACTAGGCACCTTAGGTAGGATAAATAGCTAGTTGGCACACATTCGGTAGGTAAAATAGCTTGCTGGCATGGTCACTAAGCACCTTCAATGGGAAAAATAGCCCGTTGGTCACCTTTGGTAGGAAATATAGCCCATTGAGACAACTTTGATGGGTAAAACAACACGTTGGCACAGTCTTTAGGCACCTTCAGTGAGCAAAATAGCCCATTGGCATGGACTTTAGGCACCTTTAAAGGAAAAAACAGTACATTGGTCACCTTTAGTAGGAAAAACAACCTATTGGTACACCTTTGGTAGGCAAAACAACCCATTGGCACACCTTCAGTGGACAAAACTACCCGTTGGTGTGATTATTAGGCTCCTTCGGACAACAAAACAACCAGTTGGTAAGATCGTTAGGCACCTTCGATTGGGAAAACAGCCCATTGGTAAACCTTTGGTGGGCAATACAGCCTGTTGGCACCTCGCCAGGCATGACACACGTTTGGTATGCAAAACAGCCAGTTGGCACAACTTTGGTGGACAAAACAGCCCTTTGGCACGATCACTAGGAACCTTCGATGGAAAAAGCAGCCTGTTGGGCTGCATCGGTGGGAAACATAGGCTGTTGGCACACCTTCGATGGGAAAACAACACGTTGGCTCGGTCACTACGTGCTGTCAATGGGAAAAATAGCCCATCGGCATATTTTCTTAGCACCTTCGGTCAAAAGAACAGCTAGTTGGTACACCTTCGGTGGGAAAAATAATCTGTCGGGCACCTTCAGTGGGAAAAACAACTTGTTGGCACACTTTCGATAGGCAAAACAGCCCTATGGCACACCAGCGGTGGGCAAAACAGCACATCGGAGTAGTCATTAGGCACCTTCGGTGGGAAAACAACCCGCTGGCACGTTTGCTAGGCACCTTCAAGGGAAAAACATCCCATTGGCTCAACTTTGGTGGGCAAAACAGCCTGTTGATACCTCGCCTAGCATCTTCAATAGGCAAAATATTTAGGGGCAAAATAACCCGTTGGCACACCTTTGGTGGGAAAAATAGCCTATTGGCACAGTCGTTAGGCACTTTCAATGGGAAAAACTACCTATTGGGCACCTTCAGTGGGAAAGACAGCCCGTTCGCACAACTCAGGTAAAAAAACGGCCAGTTTGCACACCTTTGGTGGATAAAAATAGCTCGTTGGCACCATCACCAGGCACCTTTAGTGGGAAAAATAGCTCGTTGCGTAGCATTGGTGGGAAACATAGCCCATTGGCACACCTTCGGTGGAAAATGTAGCTCGCTGGCACATTTGCTAGCACCTTCGGTAGGAAAAATAGCCTGTTGACACACCTGCGATGAGAAAAACACCACGTTGTTAGGGTCGAAAGGCACATTGAGTGGGAAAATAGCCAGTTGGCACGGTCATTAGGCACCTTCAGTGGGAAAAATAGCCCGTTGCCATGCCTTCGGTGCACAACACAGCCTGTTAGCACGATCGCTAGGCATCTTTGGTGGGCAAATCTGTCAGTTAGGAACCTTTGGTGGGAAAAACATCCCGTTTACACATCTTCGGTGGGCAAAACAACTCATTGGCACACCTTTGGTGTGCAAAACAGCCAGTTAGCTCATTCGTTAAGCATCTTCGGTGGGAAAAATAGCCCATTGGCAAGTTTGCTAGGAATCTTTGGTGGCAAAACTAGTTTGTTGGGAACCTTTGGTGGCAAAAATATCATGTTGGCACACCCAAGGCAGGTGAAGTAACCAGTTGGCACACCTTTGGTTGGCAAAACAGCCCGTTGGCACGATCATTAGGAACCTTCGATGGGCAAAACAACCAGTTGATGTGGTCGTTAGGCACCATCGATGGGAAAAATAGCCCATTGGAACAGTTGCTAGGCACCTTTCGATGGGAAAAATAGCCCGTTGACACACTTTTGGTAGGCAAAACAGCCCGTTTGCACACCTTTGATAGGCAAAATAGCCTGTTGGCAAGTTGGCTAGGCACCTTTGGCGGGAAAAACTGATCCTTGGCACAATTTCGATGGGTAAAACAGCCCATTGGCAAACCTTTGGTGGGCAAAACTGCCCATTAGCATAGTTTCTAGGCACCTTCGATGGGAAAAACAGCCCATTGTGCACCTTTGGTAGGAAACACAGCCTGTGGGCACACCTTCGGTGTGGCAAATAGCCCGTTGGCACGATCGATAGGCCCTTTTGGTGGGCAAAATAGTCCGTTTAGTACCTTTGGTGTGAAAAAAGCTCATTTGCACATCTTCAGTAGGCAAAGAAATCCATTGGCACAGTCACTAGGCACCTTCGTTGTGCAAAACAGTCTATAGGGCACCTTCGGTGGGAAAAACAACCAGTTGGCACACCTTCGATAGGTAAGACAAGCTATTGTAACACCCTCGGTGGGCAAAATAGCCCGTTGGCACATTTGCTACGTACCTTCGGTGGGAAAAACAATCCGTTGGCACATCATTGGTCAGAAAATCAACACATTGGCAAGGTTGCTAGGCACCTTAGCTAGCAAAAGCAACCCATTTGGCACCTTTGGTGGGAAACAAACCCGTTGGCACACCTTCGGTGGGTAAAACAACTCGTTGGAATGGTCCCTAGGCATATTGGTGGGAACAGCCCGTTGGGCACCTTCGATGGGAAACAAAACCTGTTGGCATACCTTTGGCAGGCAAAACAACCCATTGGCAAAGTTGATTGGTACCTTCGATGGGCAAAACAGTTCGTTGGCACACCTTTAGTAGGCAAAATAGCCCGTTCGCATGGTCGTTAGGCACCTTCATTGGGAAAAAGTACCCATTAGGCACCTTCGGTGGGAAAGACAGCCTGTTGGAGTACCTTCGGTAGAAAAACAGCCCATTGGCACACCTTTGGTGGATAAAATAGCTCGTTGCCACAATCACTAGGCACCTTTAGTGGGAAAAATAGTCCGTTGGGTAACATTGGTGGGAAACATAGCCGTTTGCACACCTTCGGTGGGAAAAACAACACGTTGGCAAAGTTTCTAAGCACCTTCAATAGGGAAAATAGCTCATTGGAACATTTGCTAGGCACCTTCAATGGGAAAAACAACCTGTTAGCATGCTTGCGATTAGAAAAACACCATATTGGCAAGGCCAAAAGGTAAATTGGGTGGGCAAAATAGCCAGTTGGCACAATCATTGGGGGAAAAATAGCCCGCTGGCAAACCTACAGTGTGCAACACAACCTCTTAGCATGATCGCTAGGCATCTTCAGTGGGCAAATCTGTCAGTTAGGAACCTTTGGTGGTAAAAACTGCCCTTTTGTACACCTTTGGTGGGCAACACAACCCGTTGGCGCACCTTTGGTGGGCAAAACAGCCTGTTTTAAAAGTGGGAAAAATACATCGTTGGCACGTTCGCTAGGAACCTTCGGTTGCAAAAATAGTTCGTGGGTCACCTTCAGTGGGAAAAACAACCGTTGGCACACCTTAAGAAGGCAAAGCAGCCTGTTGGCACACCTTTGTGGGGAAAACAGCCCGTTGGCATGGTCATTAGGCACCTTTAGTGGGTAAAACAACCTGTTGGTGCAGTCATTAGGCACCTTCGATAGGAAAAATAGCCCGTTGGAATAGTCGTTAGGCACCTTTAGTGGGAAAAATAGCCCGTTGGCACACTTTTGGTAGGCAAAAAACCCGTTAGCACAGATGATAGGTACCTTCGATAGGCAAAACAACTCGATGGCACACCTTTAGAGGGCAAAATAGCCCCTTGACACAGTTGTTGGGCACCTTCATTGGGAAAAACTGCCCATTGTGCACCTTCGGCGGGAAAGAAAGCTTGTTGAAACACCTTCAGTGGAAAAAGTAGCCTGTTGGCACACCTTTGGTGGATAAAACAACTCGTTGACACGTTAACTAGGCACCTTTGGCGGGACAAATAGTCCGTTGGGTAGCATTGGTAGGAAACATAGCCCGTTTGCACATCGTCGGTGGGAAAAACAACACGTTCCAATGGTTTGTAAACACCTTTGATAAGGAAAATAGCTCGTTGGCACATTTGCTAGGCACCTTCGTTAGGAAAAATAGCCTGTTAGCATGCCTACGATTGCAAAAACAGCACATTGACAAGGTCAAAAGGCACATTGGTGGGTAAATTAGCCAGTTGACATGGTCGCTGGGCACCTTCAGTCAGAAAAATTACCCCTTGGCATACCTTCGGTGCGCAGCACAACCTGTTAGCACGATCGCTAGGCATCTTCGGTGGGCAAATCTGTCGGTTAGGAACCTTTGGTGGGAAAAATTGCCTGTTTGCACAGCTTTAGTGGGCAAAACAACTCGTTGGAATCCCTTTGGTGGGCAAAATAGCTAGTTGGTACGTTCGTTAGGAACTTTTGGTGGGAAAAATAACCTATTGGCATGTTTGTTAGGAACCTTCGGTGGCAAAAGTAGTTCGTTGGGCACCTTCAGTGGGAAAAACAAACCGTTGGAACACCCTAAGCAGGCAAAACAGCCCATTGGCACACCTTTGGTGGGCAAAATATCAAGTTGGCACGGTCATTAAGCACCTTCGGTGGGTAAAACAACCCGTTGATGCAGTCGTTAGGCACTTTTGATGGGAAAAATAGGCTGTTGGAACAGTCTCTAGGCACCTTTGATGGGAAAAACAATATGTTCGCACACATTTGGTGGGCAACATAACCCATTTTCCTGGTCTTTAGGCATCTTTGACGGGAAAAATAGTCAATTAGGAACCCTAGGTGGGAAAAATAGCCTATTGGAAGACCTTTTATAGGCAAAATAGCCCATTGGCACATTCAATAGGCAAAACAGCCTGTTGGAACGTTCGATACGCATCTTTGGTGGGAAAATAACTCATTCGCACAGCTTCAAAACAGCCCATTGGCACAGCTTTGTTGAGCAAAATATCCCGTTGGCACAGTTGCTAGCTACTTGCAGTGGGCAAAACAGTTCGTAGGGCACCTTTCGTGGGAAAAACAGCCTTTTGACATACCTTTGGTAGGAAAAACAACCTGTTAGCAAACCTTTGGTAGCCAAAATAGCCCGTTGGAACACCTTCGTTAGGCAAAATAGCCTGTTGCACATGTGCTAGGTACCTTCGGTGGGAAAAACAGCTCGTTGGGGTCGTTGCTAGGCACATTCGATGGGTAAAACAGATGGTTGGAACAGTCTCCAGGAAACTTTAGTTGGAAAAACAACTCATCGGGCACCTTTGGTGGAAAACAAAACCTATTGGCATACCTTTGGTGGCAAAACAAGCCATTAGCACGATTGCTAAACACCTTCGGTAGGCAAAACAGCCCGTTGGCACAATTGCTAGGCATCTTTGATGGGAAAAACAACCCGTTGGAACACCTTCGGTGGGAAAAACAACATGTTGCCATGGTTGTTAGGGACTTTTGGTGGGCAAATATCCTATTGGCACAATTAATAGGCACCTTAGGTGGGATAAACAGCCAGTTGGTAGAAATTTGGTAGGTAAAACAGCCGAATGGCTCAGTCGTTAGGCACCTTCGGTGGAAAAAACAACCCGTTGAGCACATTGGTAGGAAACACAGCCCATTGGAATAGTTTAGGTGGGCAAAATAGCACGTTGACACTGTCGCTAGGCAACTACGGTGGGAAAAACAATATGTTGGGAACCTTCGATGGGGAAAACAATCTGTTGGCACACCTTTAATTGGAAAAATAGCCTATTTGGCACACCTTCAGTGTGCAAAATAGTACATTGGCATGATCATTAAGTACCTTCGGTGGGCAAAGCAACCCGTTGGTACGTTTGCAAGGCATCTTCGATGGGAAAACAGCCCGTTGGGCAGCATCGGTAGGAAACACAACCCCTTAGCTCACCTTAGGATGGAAAAATAGCTTGTTGGCACGGTCGTTAGGTACCTTCGATGGGAAAAATAGCCCATCGGCACATTTGCTAGATACCTTCAGCGGGAAAAAGAACTCGTTGGCACACCTTCGGTGGAAAAAACATCACATTGGCACGGTAGCTAGGCAGCTTCGGAGGGTAAAGCAACCCATTGGCAAGGGCAATAGGCACTTTCGGTGGGCAAAACAGCCTATTTGAAAGGTCATTAGGTAACTTCGGTGGGTAAAATGGCCTATTTGAAAGGTCACTAGGCAACTTCGGTGGGCTAAATAGCCTGTTGACACATTTGCTAGGCACCTTTGGTGGAAAAAATAGCCAGTTGGGCACCTTCGGTAGGCAAAACAACCCATTGGCATGGTAGCTCGGCACCCTTAGTGGGCAAAGCAAGACGTTGGCATGGTCACTAGGCACCTTTAGTGGTCAAAATAGTCCGTTGGAACGATGGTTAGGCACCTTCAGTGGGAAAACAGCCCGTTGACACACCTTCGATTGAAAAACAGTCCGTTGGCACGGTAGCCCTTCAGTTGGCAAAACAACCAATTGGCATGGTCACTAGGCATATTTGTTAAACACCCTCGATGGGAAAACAGCTCATTGGCACGGTCGCTAGGCACCTTTGGTGGGAAAAACAACCAGTTGGGCATCTTCGGTGGGTAAAATGACCTATTGGCATGGTCACTAGATACCTTCCGTGGGCAAAACAATCCATTGGCATGTTCACTAGAAACCTTTCGTGGGCAAAACAGCCTGTTGGGACGATGGCTACCTTTGGTGGAAAAACAAAGCATTGGCACACCTTCGATGGAAAACAATCTGTTGGCACAGTCGTTAGGCAACATCAGTAGGTAAAACAACCCGTTGGGCACCTTCGTTCGATGAATCTACCCGTTTGGACAGTCGCTAGGCATCTTGGGTGGGCGAAACAGCCTGTTGGTAGGGTGGCTAGGCACTTTAAGTGGGGAAAATAGCCAGTTGGGATGGTGAATAGGCATCTTCAATGGGAAAAATAGCTCGTTGACACAAGTTCGATGGGAAAATAGTCTGTTGGAATGGTCGCTAGTCAACTTCGGCGGGAAAATAACCTGTAGGAACAGTCGTTAGTCATCTTTGATGGACAAAATAGCGTGCCGGCATAGTTGCTAGGTGCCCTCGGTGGGAAAAACAACCCGTTGGGTGCCTTCAGTGGGTAAAACAGCCCATTGGCACAGTTGCTAGGTGCCTTCGATGGGCAAAACAGCTCTTTCTAATGGTCACTAAACACCTTCGGTGGGCAAAACAGCCCGTTGGCACATTTGTTAGGCACCTTTGTTAGGAAAAACAGCCAATTGGGCACCATTGGTGGGCAAAATAGCCCGTTGACACGATCGCTATGCACCCTCGGTAGGCAAAACAACCTTTTGGCATGGTCACTAGGCACCTTTGGTAGGCAAAACAGCCCGTTCGCACGATGGTTAGGCACTTTTGTTGGGAAAAGCAACCCATTGGTATGGCCTCTAAGCACCCTCGATAGGCAAAATGGCCCTTTGGCACAGTCTCTAGGCACCTCGGTAGGCAAAATAGCCCATTGGCATTGTTACTAGGGACCTTAGTGGGCAAAACGACCCGTTGGCACGGTCGCTAGGAACCTTCAGTGGGCAAAGCAGCCCATTGGTGTAGTGATTAGGCACCTTCGGTGGGAAAAACAACTCATTGGGCATATTTGGTGGGAAAAATAGCTCATTGGCACAATCACTAGGCACCTTCGTTGGGAAAACAGTTCGTTGGCACGATCATTAGGCACCATCGGTGGGTAAAATAGCTCGTTGACACGATCGCTAGGTGCCTTTGGTGGGCAAAATAGCCCGTTATCTCAATCTCTAGGCTCTCTCGGTGGGGAAAATAACCTGTTGGCAAGGTTGCTAGGCACCTCAATGGGCAAAACAGCATGTTGACACGATCACTAGGCAGCTTAGGTGGGAAAAACAGACCATTGGCACAGCGCTAGGTACCTTTTGTGGGCAAAACAATTCAATTACACAATTGCTGGGCACCTTAGGTGGGCAGATAAGCCCATTCTTAAGATCACTAGGCACGTTCGGTGGGCAAAAAAGCCTATTGGTACTGTAACATCCCCTCACCAATTGGAAAGGGTATTTTGATCATTTTGAATCGGGTTAGATTATTTAAAGTGTTTTTGACATATTCATGCATTCATATATGCACATGAATAATAAATAGTGAATTTTTGCACATGT